>CABEEJ010007092.1:15885-33833 GCA_901482245.1 Timema douglasi | reverse complement strand
TAATGACAAGGAAGAGAGTAAGGCCTAGTACAGAACATAAAATACTTTTGAAGTGGAAATGAGGAGAAAGGTGGAGTAGAGAGGATATAATGAGAAGAGGACAAAAGTGAGAGTTAAATTGTTATCCATATCAGGTCTATTACGCTCCTATAGAAGACAAGTGTCCTTGAAGTGTAAGGAAGTGTTGTACCCATTGTCACATATGCAGCAGAAACATGGACAGTGAATGTAAGAGAGACTAGGAGAGTGGAGGACATGGGAATGAAGTTATCTGGGAAAGAGTAGGAGTACAGGGAGTACATGAGATGGTAGAGGAAGCAAGACTGAGATGATGTGGACATGTAATGAGGATGGAAAAAGAGAGGATATCGAAGAAAATGATAGAAAGGAAGTGTGTAGGAAAATGATTACAAGGGAGAGCAAGAAAGAGACGGGAGGAGCAGATAACAGAAAGTGTTTATGTGAGAGGAGAAGATTTTTTTACATCCAATATTGTTTCCAGCCTGTGCCTGTGTCAGTTTTTTATTCAACCCATACATTTTGCACTGCCGGCCGGCTCTAGGCCTGTTGTAGCTTTATATGTCCTATAATTCAACTTAAGACTAGGACAGATACAACATCCAGTCCCCGGCCGTTAATTTATCACTGTGAAACGGAAACCTACATTTTACCACTGATAGATTTTTTGCCCATGTATCATTATGGTTATTTAATTCATGTAAAATTTATATTAATTCTAAAAATGTGTCAAGTTACCAAATGATGTATAAAGGAAACTGTCGCTATTATCTAAATTAAATAGCCTACACTTATAATTTAATTTTAAAAATTGATTTGTATGTACATCAAGATGAATCTAAAAAATGATCATTCTATAAAACTTTGGATTTCGAGCCCAAGCTTTAATGATGAGTTCGGCTTGAAGCTAAAAACCCGAATACTCTCACCAGCCTGGTCCTACATTTTGTAGACAGTTCCAGTCCAATAGACTCCACAGTTCTCTTAGTTAAGTTCTATACAAAAAATTTATGTTGAAATGCATTTATAGAATATTATGGGAAATATATTAACTTTAGAATAAATCTAAGCTAAGCTAAGGGTGCTAAACACTATATTGCAGCTATTAGCTTTGTTTGTCAATACAGTGGAACCGGGATAATTTGAACTTGAAGGGACTAGGAAAAAATTCGAATCATCCAAAAATTTGAATCAAATAATTTTCTTAAAAGGAATTGAAAAGAAACATAGTTAAATTTTCAACCACACTCAAAAACTTTATCTAACGTATTTGGACATAATCTGTTCACAATTTCTTTAAAAAGTCAGAGATTTTAATCTGTTTTCCTGATTTAAGTCTCTCAGTCATTGTGTATAGTTATAATTGATTTATTGGCTGGAAAATTGAATCAGTTACATTGTAGCGACTTTAAATAAAACGCTTGAGTTCTTGGATATGGTCCATGGCTTGGGTTGATCATTTCCTGAACTACTGAAGAATTGTCCTCTTCATCACCAGATGCTCTATCCTCGTCCTGGATGTTATTGTTGCATCAGTAACTTCACCACGCTGACCAAGTCCACATATGAGATAGCAGGGTCAGGAGTAACTTCCTCTCAGCTGTCAACAGCAGGCGCAGCTTCATTCACAGTTTCTCCATCATTTTCTTTCTTGATAGAGCCATCTTTTTTTAAACATTCTTGAGGCTTGAAGAACATCAAGCAAAATACTCCGTGTAGAAAAATCTCCAGCAAGAATTCTTTCACCCAACTATCATCTGTAGAAATGTGTTAGGTTCTTAATTATTTCTTGGTCCATGGGTTGAATAACCGATGTCATATTTGGCGGGGAGGAAAATAACCTCTACGTTTTCCACAAAGTGAACTCTGTTATGAGCAATGCAATTGTCAGTGAATAAAAGGATTTTCCGATGTTGTTTGCCAAACTGTTTGTCGATTTTTAAAAGCCATTTTTCAAATAGATCACCTGTCATCCATGCTTTTTGTTTGACTCGTATTCCACTCGCCTCGATTTTACATTTTTTGAAGCAACATGGGCTAGCCGATTTTCCAATCATTAACAACGGCAGCTTTTCGGAACCATCCTTATTTGCTCCAACTAACAGTGTTGTTTGATTTTTACTAAGATTTTCAACACTTCACCATTCACCTTTAAATGCAAGAGTTTTGTCAGAAGTACACTTGTAAAAAAGTCCTGGATCATTTCTTTCAAGGCTTCCTTCCAATTATCGGTTGAACGCACATCAACAGCACCACTTTCACCACATACAGCTTTGAAGGAATTTCCGTTTCATTGTTTGAATCCATCTAGCCATCCTTCACTCGCTTTGAAGTCTGTTTTTCCTAATTCAGATACGAAATATTCAGCCTTTTAAGTCCCTTTTCCACTTTCTTTATCACCGCTACTTGTTTGGCCAAAGTTAATGATTTATAGGACTGTGGCTTGGACAGTGGCATCACGATACCAACACACTCACAAACACCACTGTACAGTATGTACTAAACAAAATAAACTCACACGTCACAAGAATATCACTATGACCAAATCCCTAAGAACAGCTCTCGAGACCAAACCAAAACAAGATTTGAACTATCCACTATTTCTTAACATTGTTTTATTACAAAATTCATGTGACTTGGTGAAAAATTTGAATCAAAGATGATTTTGAATTACAGGAGTTTGAATTAGTCATGTTGTGGCAAGAAATGCAGAAATTTTACTAGAGGTTAATGAGTTTGAAAGTTTAGGAACAATATTAGATTGGAAATTAGGAAGATAATGCAGTTGGGAAATGTCTACTATTACTCTGTCAATAAGTTGTTGACAACTCTCCCGCTTTCAAAGAGTGTTAAACTCATAATATACCAAACAATAATTTTACCTGTTGTTCTCTATGGGTGTGAAACGTGGTCTCTTAACTTACAAATGAAAACAAATTTACGAAAACCCCTTTTTCGCTTTACGAGGTAATTGTAATATATTTGGAAGAAGGTGCAGGAAAGGTGGATAGAGACATATAAAAGGGACGAACAAAATATGGCTTCTACAATGAAATGAACACAGTACAAGCTTTACATTGTTACAATTGCTTCTTGAAGAAAATCAACCGTTACCCTCGAATCTTTGATATTGGAGAATCGAGGATTTGAGGATATTTAAGTTCAAGACTCATATAAAAAAGAAAATGTTCTTCAATTCCTCATGTGGAATATGTCTTAGATCTCTAAAACTGCTTATTGGCGGTTCACAACCATGCCCCAGACCAGTAATTTAACACTTAACTGAATGTATGAATGTTTTAATCAATGGATTGAAAGAAAGAATGTTAACATCTAGATATTTATATTTTTATATATCCTCTTATGTTCATATTTTTTTTTTCCAAAACTAGAATTTGGATTCAATCCAACTCTATTAATAAGTATCACCTTTACTTTACGTCCATCACTGTTTCCAGCCTGTGGCCCGGGCCATATATTGCCCACTACAAGCTTGCTAGGCCTGTCGTTGCTTTATAATCTATCTTAAGACTAGGGCATGCACGACATCCAGTCCCCAGCTGTTAATTTATCACTATGAAAGGGTAAACCCCACATTTCACCGATGATACAGTTTTCGGCCATACCGGGAATCGAACCCGGCACCCTTAACTCGGTAGACAGACACGCTACCGGCTGAGCTAAGGTGTCGCACACTCTCAACATATCGGCTAATTAAAATTTATGTCAGCAGCTTTATTTCAAGAGGACCCGTACAAAACATTTGTTTGTGGACCTTTTCTCAATTTCCTCTTATCAAATTTTCATGGAACCAACTCTCGTTGTGTTAAACAATTCTAGCTGCAGGTAACTCAAAAATAGATTTCAAATTTAGTAAACTGTTGAAATAGAAATTTATTTTTAAAATGTATCCAATATAATACATTTACATGTCTAATTTTCTTTATATTGTAGCGATCTAGGTGTTTGAGTAATTTTAACTTATTACTTTGTTTATTTTAGTGGCAGCGATTCAAGTCCTGTCAGGATCACATTTTTTAATATTTAATTTTTAAGTATGAATGCATTTTTTACTCTGCATTCTTGTAGTTTGTTTCAAGAGTTTTAAGAATTATTCTTTTGGTTACGATTTACAGCAGTCCTAATACTTTAATTTTAATACTGAGAGTACTATCACTTATTTTAACATAATAAGACCCTTTTGTTATGTTAGCATAAAACAATGTGTGTGTGTGTGCAAACAAACCAAGGGAAATAAAATGTGATGACTCAAAATTATTCAATTAAATTCATTTTATTTAATGTTCAAAATTATTACTGTCTACTTTAATCTCCTAGATACGCTTAGTGAAAGATTGTTGAATATTCAACACACAATTCATATCAATACTTCAACACAGAGGCACAATAATTTTAGAAAGTAAAACTAAAATATAGAGCAATGAAGATGAGTCTACTACATAAGCTACAGTTTAAAACTAGGCCTACGACTTGCTATTAAAAAGTTGTACCGTCATGCACATTAAAAATGTCCCTAAAATTCCCAATTGAAAATAGCAAATTGGATGCAAGACCATGGGTTGATTAAATTTACTGCCCTATTTTATATCTAAACAATAATAAAGTAAAGTTTTAAGAAATGTATATGACTAGTAGGTATCATTCAGGGCCTGTCTGTATCCACTGAAATGTAAAAATAGATGTACCATTGAAACTTTGAAATATGTGCCTGGATATGGAGGGGGGGAAGCAGCAATAGCCTGAGAGCCAATTTGCCTCATCCATTTGCTCCCGCTCAAGAGTAGACGCAACTTGTAACTCATCTCATTTCAATAAATTAAATGGTGGCATTTTATCGTATTACCTCAGAATACAATTGGTTAACTGTAGACCAATTATTAGCTACAATCCAGACAAAGCTATGATGATAACAATGTTATTACTTGGTTTTGTTGCATTTTACATTCATTCAATTCCATGGCATTTATTTCATTATTATTATTATTATTATTAGCACCGCGTCTTACTACCCGTTCGGGTTATACGCCCTTACGCTAATGTGTAATGGTATGGTGAT
This sequence comes from Timema douglasi, assembly GCA_901482245.1. Taxonomy (NCBI): domain Eukaryota; kingdom Metazoa; phylum Arthropoda; class Insecta; order Phasmatodea; family Timematidae; genus Timema; species Timema douglasi. Next base: position 28,738 of record CABEEJ010007092.1, on the reverse strand, counting down.
TGTGAGATGAAATGGAGGACCTACAGTTTAACGTGGAATCCGAACCATGGTGGAGGCCTGGCATTCCCCACATTCACAAGATGTCTTGTCAGAGGTGAAGGAAGGGTTTGGTAATCAGATAAATTTATGCCGGGACCGAGGATCGAACCCCGGCCGCCAGCATAGAAGTCTGGTACCTTACCCCTAGACCGCCAGGTCACCCTATTTCATTATTGTAAATGTACTGTTTCTCTATATATGACAAACATTTTTTAAGGTTCCTGTAATATTTTATTAGTGCAACACCAGCTTTAAATTAATAATATAATATAAGTATCCTACCTTATAATAAAGTGAATAATATTGTTATTTAAAAGCAGCCAGAAATAGGCCTAAATTAATTTAATTGATAATTTATAGGGAAAAAAAAAGTTTAATAATATTTGTATTTCATGCCGTTCTTGGTAGAGATTTGAAATAAGGTAGTATCGACTTTGAAAGTGAATTCTTCACATGGATTTATCTAAGAAAGTGCAAAAGATGACAGTTATCTTTGTATGAATGACATGTATGTTTATAGTATTTTAAATCAATATAATTCCATGCCCTGCACATTATATACATTCTTCCTTATGGGCTGCCATCGGTGGTGGTCGGTATTTAAAATCAAGCCGTGCTCCCTCCATGCAAAGGACGGGTACATTTCCTTCCTCATCCCTCCTACATAGCCTGGACATGAGGTAGAACATGGTAACAAAACTTAGCAATATGAGGAGTTTGATCCTGGTTCCCATTTTGACTGGTGGCAGGGAGATTGGGGTTTGAATCCTGGTCGGGTGTGGGCTAAGGTTTCCTTCAGTGCAGATACACTGGTAAGGTTTTACATGGAACTTGACAGCACAATTAGGGGGGGTGGTATGGCGGGGGTAGATAAGAATGTTTCTCTCTCTTAGGTATGAGACCACCTCAGACACAGACATGTACTACTTACTCTACATATCTTCACAAACTTCCACACCACTCATATTATCGCCATAACCACCTCAAGTGATTTCGCTGGAGCTGTCCTCTAACGAATCGTCCTCCAAGTTGATAATAATACTCTTGGATACCTCTTCAATTCTTTGCTCTGATTTCAAGTACTCATTGCGCGCTAACCATTCCCCTTTTGCTATTTATATAGAGTTACATTTTTCCTTGGCTAATCTCAAACGGTGTTTACATTGAATGTAACGTTAATTTTTAGAAATATAGTTATTTACTAGAGCCCACCGGGATGGTATGGGAGTAGACTCACTACAGAATGCCCATATGTTGTTAGAAGTGTATCTATCCTCTACGTCTTACATCGTGGTTTGTGCATTCAAATAAGTGAATATAATTTAGGTTTGAGCATAGTATTACTGATTGGAATATTATGTTGTTTCAACCAATCCACTAATACTATTTTACGATAAGAAATTGTCTGTGATGGATCTAATTGAACGTTGTGGTAGGGTGCGTTGTCAATAACCAGTAGGCCTACACTGTCTGGTGACAAGTTGGGCACCAATTTGTTTGCTATCCATTTTTCATAGAATACCCCCACATTACTGATACTTTTGGCCTGCCCTTGAGCTAGCCCGCGCTGTTTTGTCACTCAGTACGTGTCCTCTCGTCCTTATTCCTTTAGCTTAATTAATGTGTGTGTCCTATTTGGAGGGCTGTTAAGATGTGGTTGCAAAAACAAACACTGGTGCACTAATTACACACTTTTACTTTCTTAAATTAAGTCATGAGTCACCTTCTGTCTACAAGCTTATACATTTTCTTAAGTTAAGACCAATGTGTACATTGGTTACTAGCTCCTCATTGGTTGTGCGTCGGCTTCATTTTGAACCATTTGTTATCTGTTGTGTTTGTTTATCAGGTTATCAGTGTTTGTCTTGCTGTACCTAGATACTACAAATAGGTCCTGTTGAGGACGCTCAACTCAACTTATAAAATCACACGTTTATAGTTAGCTCCTGCTCGCATTTGGCTAATTTATCACTTTTATGGTAAAAAATAAATTAAAAGTGATTTTATTAATGTATATTGGACACACCATTTAAAAAGTCAAAACTTGGCATTGTGGTTTTATCACTAATTTATTTCTAAAACTATTGTGTTCATTGTGTCTTAACTCCCGCGCCTGTACACGATGTGTCTCACCCCGTGGAGAGTACATGCACTTGAGTAAGTAAAACAGCTCAACTTGGGTGTCGCAGTTTCATTTAGAAATATATTCACTCTAAAATCTGTTGTCAAGGGGAGACTGCAGAAAACCGCACTTCAATGAGATTTGGGACTTTTTGTGTCAAGTTAGTCATAGTCATTATTCCTTTAATACAGCTAAAAATATAAACATTCATAATTTTCTTTCATAAGTAAATTGTTTAGTTACTAATTTTCAAATTAAAAAAAAAATAGGTGTTTTGATTTTCACTTTCCATCATATATTTTAATTTCTTCAGTTAGAACTAATATAGAGATATAAAATTAAAACCATTTTTTAGAGTTTTTATTGGGCTTTTAAATAATCATATTTCACATGACCATATCAGGGTATTTTAAAAGTATAAGGTCAACAACCCAACATTTTAACTTTGATTTTCTAAAAAATAAAAAATAAATGTTGAAAAAAACTTAACACTTATTCACTGTTATCATAGGGTAGTATGCATGCCGAAATTTAAGTTCTGATCTCAAGGGATCATGTTTAAATTAATGTTTTTATAATACAAGGGTCACCAAATTAATGCTCGGACCGAGAGGTTCTCATCATGATCAATTTAAAAGATCTAATTTGTAAACACACCAAAATGAATTTGTGCTGAGGAGCCTCTAGATGTTGATAGCAAATAAAAAATATTGTAATTAACATTCATTAGAACCCACAAAACTTTATTATATTTTTTTGTATATGGTGTTTAAGATGGTAAGGGGCCATCCATAAATTAGGTCACACAAATTTTTTATGGTTTATTGACCCCCCACCCCCGCGTCCTTGTCACAGGTGGTCACACTTGTGAAACCCCCTACCCCTTTGTGTGACGTCACATATTTTTCAATTTTATATTTAGAAGTAATTAAATTAAAACAGCAGTTTTTCCCAAAAAAAAATTATTTAAATTAAAAATAATCTTTAATAAAATTAACATAAAGTCAAATATTTTAGATAATGGACAAAATAAAAGACCAATTAAAGAATGATAAACGATTAATATTGCTAATAAAAGATAATCATCTTGTGTCCGAAGACTTTGGACCCACTCCTTAATATTGTTTATCACTGGCTTATCAGGCACTTCGTTTTTGTTTTGGATATTAATGTCAGGAATATCCGTTGTGTCAACATATTTTTATTCCAACCATACCATATAGCATCGGCATCATTCATTAAACAAAGAATTTCTCTGGCACATCTAGCAGCAATTGTTTGAGGATTAATTTTCTCGATAGGTAAAACCTCTTGTTGCCTTAAATGTGATTGTTTGTGTTGGTTAGCGGCTTTGTATGGTGAAAAATATAGACCACATGTGCCACACGGTCTTTTCAACATGTATGACTCAACAATGGGGCAATAGCGATCGTACAGAACTTGCTTCAAATGGGATGCCGCTCGAAGATTCAATGATAGCTGTAGTAACAATGGAGCAAACTTACCTTCAAAGTCATTATTTCCTACGATTACAGACCCTTCTGAGGTCTGTTTAAACAAAACAGGTGGTGGTAAAAATCCTTCTCAATAATTGCCAAAGATTAGAACGTCGCACACCGCAACACGGGACCGTCTCGCATTTTACTATTTGTGGGAAATATTGTGCTTCACGTACATGATTTGCATACCATGTAACATTATTTTTTAATATCGTAGCCTGGTATCTGTTGGTACAACGTATCCGGCAACTAGAGGAAAATCATCAATGACCAATTTGCTCCAAATATTAGCCAACACATTGCCTGCACTCTCCAAGTCGGTAGTTTGATTACCGTAATCAAGATCTGAACCAAAATCATCATGGTTTAATGACACCAGTAAGTTCGCGACTAAGAGGTGCCATTCGTCGTTCGACTCTGTTGAATGCACTCCTTCCTGGAGCATTTGTGGCTCTGTAAATAGCATCCAAATATAAATCTTTAAAATGTTGCACAGCTGAAATTATAACTCGCTCATATTGTCGGGACCACCATCACAAGTAAAAATAAATACAGTTTTACAAAACCTTCTCGAGTTCTCATTAAGTTTTCGAAAGCAGGTAATTCAGAAAGTGTATGGATGTCTGTGGCGTGAGTCTCTGCATTAGAGGAAGAATGTTTTCCAACACGAATCGCTACGTATGTAGGCTCCAGAGTATGTCACAGCGTCAGCTAGTCCTTCACCATCTTTCTTTATTACAATACCTGCATAAACAGATGGAATAAGTTTATGTTTTCAGCGACCACAAAATCATGATCCGGTAATTTTTCATGTTAGTCAAGGTGCAGTAATATAGGACCTTGAGCGTTAGCGGCTGTAATGCCTAATGGTACGCGTGCTTTGTCATCCATTGATAAAAAAAAACTTGATCAGGGCCCAGAATCGAAGCTGTAGAGTCTGGTTTGCACAGCATAACAGGAACGGTTACGACTTGTCTTTTTCCTTCCTCCGTATTGACTCGCCTGGGAAGAAGTCTCAAGTGCAACCCTGATCGACTGATAGTATAGCCTTGCTTATATGAGCAAACTTACCTTCGAAGTCATTATTTCCTACGATTACAGACCCATCTGAGGTCTGTTTAATCAAAACAGGTGGTGGTAAAAATCCTTCTCAATAATTGTCAAAGATTAGAACGTCGCACACCGCAACACGGGACCGTCTCGCATTTTACTATTTGTAAGATTATTATTATTATTATTATTATTACCGCGTCTTACTAACCGTTCGGGTTATACGCACTTATGCTAATGTGTAATGGTAGGGTGAATGTGATATGAAAAGGAGGACATACAGTTTAACGTGGAATCCGAACCACGGTGGAAGCCTGGCATTCCTCACATTCACAAGATGTCTTGTCAGAGGTGAAGGAAGGGTTTGGTATTCAGATAAATCTGTGCCGGGACCGAGGATTGAACCCCTGCCACCAGCATAGAAGTCTGACACCTTACCCCTAGACCACCAGGTCACCCTATTTGTAAGAAATATTGTGATTCACGTACATTATTTGCATATCAAGTAACATTATTTTTTTAAATATCGTAGCCTGTTCAACATTCACCCTGGTAACTGTTGTTACAATGTATTCGACAAATACAGGAAAATCATCAATGACCAATTTGCTCCAAATATTAGCCAACACATTGCATGCACTCTCAAAGTTTCGTTTTTATAGCTCCAAGTCGGTAGTTCGATTACTGGAATCAAGATGCGAACCAATTTCATCATGGTTTAATATGACACCAGTAAGTTCGCGACTAAAAGGTGTCATTCGTCGTTCAACTCTGTTGAATGCATTCCTTCCTGGAGCATTTGTGGCTATGTAAATAGCATCCAAATCAAAATCTTTAAAATGTTGCACAGCTGAAACTATAACTCGCTCATATCGTCGGGACCACCATCACAAGTAATAATAAATACGGTTTTACAAAACCTTCTCGAGTTCTCATTAAGTTTTCGAAAGCAGGTAATTCAGAAAGTGTATGAATGTCTGTGGCGTGAGTCTCTGCATTAGAGGAAGAATGTTTTCCACTACGAATCGCTACGTATGTAGGCCCAGAGTATGTCACAACGTCAGCTAGTCCTTCACCATCTTTATTTATTACAATACCTGCATACACAGATGTAATAAGTTTATGTTTTTCAGCGACCACGAAATCATGATCCGATCATCCATTGATAAAAAATGCTTGATCAGGGCCCAGAATCGAAACTACAGATTCAAGGTTTCTTATCGTAGCTGTAAAAAATGTGCCATCTTTATGCTTAGAATGTAGTGTAGAGTCTGGTTTGCACAGCATAACAGGAACGGTTACGACGTGTCTTTTTCCTTCCTCCGTATTGACTCGCCTGGGAAGAAGTCTCAAGTGCAACCCTGATCGACTGATAGTATAGCCTTGCTTATATAGTTCGGCTTGCAAGTCGTCCAATGTTTTGCAGCACCTTATAATTTCAGTGCGACGTCGATCATCAGCCACGCCACCAAAAACTGTAATCGACTTTATGACTTCAAGTAAACCGGAATGGTTTTCTTCTACTCTAGGCCGACCAACAGTATTTCGAAGTTTTAGAGCAGTTGGTAAGTCGGAATTACTTTCACAAAGTTCTAAATTTTTTAGTTTTTTAGAATCTCAATCTTTTTTTTGTCGTTTTGCTGCACTGATCTTTCTCTTTAGTATGTTCTTTTCCTCTTGAATGTCTTTCCTTAATGTTTTTTTTATGCATCATTTGTTCCTATACCAGCATCGCATGCTAGTACTAAGCTATTGAGCTCAGATTCTAATACTATAATTTTATTCTTGGAAGCGTGTTGACTAGGTGTTGGTTTAGGTATTGTTTGAAGTAATTCACATCCACTCGATTGTATCATAATATCTTTCGTCTCTTCTGATATACCCTGTTTAGTATCCTCCTGCAATTAAAAATAAACATGTCAAATATTGAATATGGGTACTACACACCATATGTTTCCAAAATCATCCTACTATAACACAATAAAGAAAACTGCATTAAAGTTGATCTGAGAAGAATCCCGTACAAACAGACACAGAAAGATGTGATTACTGACTGTTTTATAACAGACCTGGTGCATTTCGTAGCTTGTACGAAACTGTTTAATACCGTATTAAAGATTTTGTGTTTACATTTAGAGTAGAAAATAACAACTGAATTACACTGTAAAAAATGTTAATCTGTGTACTTTTAACATGGTGTGATCCATTTTTTTACACCAAATTCTTTTAAAGTGTAGACAAAATATCCAAAACATTAAAGAACTAAGGTTCTTCATATTTTGTTCTCTTCCACTAAATATAAAATCATAGTTGGTTAATATATATATATATATATATATATATATTAACCGACTATGTATAGCCGATTCACTTTGGTTGTTATTATAAAATTTGAACTTACTTTGACTTTATTTGCATTGGTGATTTTGACGACGAAGGAATTTTTGAAAAAAAAACCTTATAAGTGTCCCTTTCTTTTTCATCAATTTTATTTGCAACTCTTTGATTTTCGAATCCACTTCACCTTCAATATTATCACTACTTTTTAAACTTTTCCATATGGTGTTAACTTCTTCTTGTGTATATATATATATATATATATATATATATTTTTATCAGCATAAGCTTCACCATATGCAACAAATAATTTGCGGTAGAGAATACCTAGATCAATATTTTTGTTCATTCTAAAATTATTTCATAAATTAAAAATAACAAAATAGTTGAACAAAGGAGACCACGTCCATCACTCGGTGTAAGTCAATTGTCAAGTGAACAATGGGAATGTATTGAAATCACGGCACTGGCGCGTGCGGTGGCGCTTGTCGAAGGTCTCACAAACATTTGACGCGTGGAACGGTAGGACAGCGAGCGTGCACAAACATTTGACGCACGGAACAGTAGGACAGCGAGCGTGCACAAACATTTGACGCACGGAATGGTAGGATAGCGAGCGTGCACAAACATTTGACGCACGGAACAGTAGGACAGTGAGCGTGCACAAACATTTGACGCGCGGAACGGTAGGATAGCGAGCGTGCACTCGCCGACAATTTAAACCTACATAAGCCTTATAAATATAGATCGAGTTAGTAATATTTTTTAAGTTTTTGGTTTACATATAAATTTCGCGTTTTAGTATTTTAGATTTTAACATGTGACGTTACAAAGTTTTTGACCCCCAATGTCCCTTGTCACACAATGTCACATTTCGTTGGCCTCCTCCCTTCCCCCTTAACGTGTGACGTAATTTATGGGTGGTCCCTAACATTGAAAATATATATTCCTACTACAAACAAGATAAAGAAATGAAAGAAGATATATTAAAACAATAACTCACATTATATACCTGCGTAATATTCACTTTGAATGGCAACTTTTCAAACACATTTTTTTATAGATCCTATTTCCTTGTTGATCAGTGTGTAGGTTCTGCTTTGGTTAGAATTGGTTTGACAGAAACAGAGAGTGTGTCTGGTCTTGGTGGGAACACAAAAGATGGTTCAGGTTCATCTGGATGGAGAAATGTTAGTTTCAAACATGAGCCAGCCATCATTGGCTATCGCATTCACATGTAACAAGTCTTGTTATCGTGTCCATTGTCCGGCTCTGTGCAATTTCATCACCAGTCAAATATTATTTATTTATCTAATAGCATTCATCTTGAAGTACAAAATAATAATTTTCTGCAAAATCTCTTATGTTCTTTTCAAAAAAGAAAAATGGTATTTTTAAAAAAAAATATGGGTTGTTAAAGAAGTACACCAAATTAATATTCTGTGCTTTTTTTGTGAATGTATCTAAACTACACTGTCATATCCCAGAGTGGTCAGTTCCAGGAACTAGAGGAACTCCAAATCCTTGATAGGAACCTCAAAGCTTAGAGTTGGAAGATAAACTCGTACGGAGTAATATGATATGTTAACTATTTATTGCTTCTAAAGTACAAGTTGCTTCAACAAGGAATACAGAATAAAATAACAACGTTCTGTCTGTGTCAGTCTGCTGGAGTGAGTGAGCTTCTCTAGCCAACACTCAGTTCACAGGGTTTATATAGCCCTCTTGTTTGTTTCTAGAAATTACATTCCACGCAGTACAAGGGGTGTAACCTTGGACTTTTGGAACATCACCCTGGTAGTTTCCAATGTTTACTCTCAATGGACCTACCTGTGTTCTTTGAATAGGGGGTGTGTTTCAAGTCACGTAGCCCCTAAAATATCTATAGTCTACAGTAACTTAGCTTTGTTACTACCTATACCCAATGATACCTTAGTCAGACCTTATATTAATTACTATCAGTTACTTATTTCATTCACCTATTACTACCTAAGGTGTCAGTTATACGACAACACCTGTCAACAGATCATTGGAGGTCTCTGGGGCGACGGTCCCCACATAAATTACTAACATTTTTGCATTACTTCATTTTCCCATTTTGTTGAGGAGATTAGTAAAACTATCATCACATCAACGCGAGACAACATGTACATCTACTAATTAAATTACGGTAACATATGCTCTCTGTCACCGTGGCTTTCGGGCGGCCTTCCCTCCATCCATCACAGGGACTGGCTGTATAGTGAATGTTATCACTAGTCTCGCTCATACCTCTCCCACTTTCATATTGTACAACAATACATTTACTAAAATAACACAACAGTAATGCATGTTAAAATTAGGTCTCGACCCCCTTTAAATGTCCTCTAGGCTTGACACCCCTAGAATGTTTTCTTGGTTTGAAACCTTTTAAATGTTTTGTAGACTTCACACCTCTTGTAATCTTTATTCTGTCTGTGTCCGTGTATTTTTAATATTCGCACAACCTTGTATTATAACAGTATGTGGCTTGTTTTGTAAGATCATCACAGATTTAAGGCACCTCCCACCTGCAACAGGTCTAACATTTATTAAAGTCTTATACCCTTCTTTATTAGAAGATATTGCCAGCTTCGGTGACCGCACGGTCTAAGGTGCTACTCTCGCAATAGACTTGACTGCCCAAGTTGGGGAGATCACGGTTCGATCCTGCTCGAGTTAACTGAAGGTGTCTTTTCCTTCATTGTTTTCTACTATTCATGCAAATGTGGGTACACTTCCTCTAAATTCAACCTTCCAACCCCTAACAGTTTACTATAGTCAGTATGTATAGGCAAATAACTTAAACGGCTAAAAAAAAATATATTAAAATTAAATTTTTTCGTCACTTCTTTCATCATTTTTCCACACTATTAAAATAAATTATAAACAATTAATTATTGTTCCAAATGAATAATAATTTTAAAATAAGTAACATAAATACACTAAGTTGAAATTAAATCCCTTGTAAACTTATAAGTGTAAGCTGTTCACGGTACACAATGAGTAACATAAATACACTAAGTTGAAATTAAATCACTTGTAAACTTATAAGTGTAAGCTGTTCACGGTACACAATGAGTAACATAAATACACTAAGTTGAAATTAAATCACTTCGTAAACTTATAAGTGTAAGCTGTTCACGGTACACAATGAGTAACATAAATACACTAAGTTGAAATTAAATCACTCGTAAACTTACAAGTGTAAGTTGTTCACGGTACACAATAAGTGTTGTTCTTTCCGGTGAAATTGACTAGCTTTGATAGAATGAAACCCAGGTCTAGCTATTGGTTGGTAACAATTCATTTCCATGACACAGTCTTTGTCCAGTGGTAGCAATGTCAAGTGTGAACTGTGCTCTTTCCATTGTTCAATTCATTCAATTATATTATAATTTGCAGAAGCTGTTATTAACTTGCTAACATCCCTCAGGTCCTGGCAAATTGGCGAGTCCGCAGCATCCCGCGACGGAGAACGACTCCACTACGGAGAACACGACCAACAACAGTAGACATAGCAGTGTTGCAGCGGTGAGGCATCACGTGGTGCGTCCCCAATCCATGTACACCGGTGACAACCCCAATCGCCCTTCCCCTCACGCTCGCCCCCTTTCCGTGTCTACCAGCCCCGAGCAGTCGCGACTGCTCTCTGAGCTCAACAGGGTGATCCTGCCGACAACGAGCAGCCCGTTGCTGCCCAGTAACATCCCCACGTCCAAACCAGATTCCATCACTAGCTTGTCATCTCTCTCCGAGGCAGACATGTTGGGCTCCCCTGCATCCAGCCCCTTCGTCTCTTACAAGCAGTTCCTACAGCTCACAGATATGGTAAGACCATCTCAGATTGATATTTGATTACAGTAAGGACCTGAACGTTAGAGTTTAATTGACCCAGGGCCATCTTAAATCAATTGCACGGAATAACCTTACATGTTTTGTTGGAGCTCAATTATTACCGGCAAAACGTTAATGTTCGTTTACATTTGTAGTTTTCTATAACACTGACATATGTCTAATGAATTTGGTCTTAAAAGCTTTTCAAATCATAAACCGATAGTCAATTACCTTATGAAACTAATACTGGACCATCAGCTACTTTTTCTGTTCATGGCCCGGTGTTGCTAATCGTCTCGGTTAACATAGACTGCAATGGTTAAATTATGTAAATGATTTAAAAATTATATTTTTCTGATTTAATTATAATTACTATCCCAGATAATATGGTTGGTGGTATATGTGCGATATATAATTGCTACAATTACAGCATTTAAAACTGCTCTAAGTCATATTTTCGATTTCCAAGAGACATCCCCATTTAAGTAGACTTTGTTAACATTTTTGATTACAAACTGTATTACTTTGTATGGTAGGACCCGCCTCGGTGGCGTAGTTGACTGATGTGCTTGTTTCATATTTAGCTGGACTGCCGAGGACAAGGAAATCGAGGTTCACCTCCTCTAAATGCAACCTTCCCAATTCTTAACCCATTAGCATAATTAGTACTTAAGCGTATAATACTAACCAGTAGTAAGATGCGGTACCAAACTAAAAAACACACTTTTTATTCCTAACATGTTAGCATACATAGTTCATAACAAATAACACAGAACAGGTAATGAGATATGGTGAAATAATACAACCTAGTAAATTTTAAGCTAATAATGTCCTAGACTTGAGAAATTTAACTCCTCTCCAAAATTAAATTCTCCCAAAACCTATGAATCTATCTAAAATAAATTCACTGATATAGAAATTAACTAGCGAGGAGATAAATTCCCTATCACCACCTGTTAACTCATTTACATAATTCTATACCAGACAGTTTTTGAATGAAACTTAAGTTGTGTCAAACGTAAACAATTTTAGTGGAAAATTCATCTTTCCAACCTCGCAAATTCAAAAATTTGCGAAGGTAGAAACAATATCAAACTCGCCCCCCTCATCTATGTGTAGGGACTCATTCCTGCCTACCACCAATCATAATGATTTGTTGGTATGTATAGAAGTAAGTAGAGGAGAACATAATTTTTTTTAAATTCTCAATGAGCACTACTAATAATTTTTCCAGGGGCCTGGGACTCGGTATAAGGCTGGGCCTCCAAACCAAATTAAAATAATGTACATAAAATAGCTTACAAAATTTCACAAAATTTTGAACTGCTCAAAAACTGTTCCTTTGCTAAAACAAACTAAATTATACAGACAAATCAACACTATTTGCACTTGTTTTAATAACTTTTTAAACTGATATTTATTTCTCAAACTAGCCTTTTGCAAATATATTCTTTCATAATTAACTTTTCATTGGTGGGCTTTGAGTTTTGCGGTGAGCATGCAACACCACGCCACTAGGTAGCAGCACTTGCGCCTGTGTTATTACTATAGGGCTGTCCAGTATTAGTTTCATAAGGTATTTGTGTCGTGCTATAAATTGTGTTAGCAATAGTTTATACATATTGTGTATTTCGATCACTACTCTGCCTAACACTTTTTAAAATAAAAAGTGTACTTTATATGTACATATATTTGAAGTAGACTTACACACTACAATCATAACTCTGTAAACATACATAATTCGATAAACTAACGTTATTTTTTTTCTGTTTTTGTGGTTGCAATCTTTTATGCCTTAGACCATGCGGCCACCGAAGCAGGTTTCTCAGGTATCGAGTTGAGCTTTTGTTCAATGTACATATCATCACTCTTGTGCCAGAGAGACTCTGGGAGTGCCGCACTATAGGCCGGGCTCTCTGGCGTTACCTACAGGTGCTCGGGGGGGGGGGGG
>CABEEJ010007092.1:0-15449 GCA_901482245.1 Timema douglasi | reverse complement strand
TGAGCGGAGGTAAATAGCTCCGGATACCACCCTGGATAGACGGGAGGGACGAGTTCTCGGTGCCGGTCCCACCAGTGAGTGACTGGAAGGGGGGAGGAGTTAATCTTTGCCTTCCTGGGTATTTGACCTGAACCAGATCATTCCACCCTTCGGGGTGCGGGGGTTGGAGCTTTTTAGGTGTCTACCTAGAAAATGCCCTGGGCCTAGATGTCCAGGGGTGGATGGCACGTTTGCCATTGCACAATGTCCGACATGTACATATCACTATCAATCTAAATACTTCAATAAAAATTTTAAAAATTACAATTTTACTATTATATTAACACTGTAAAAATATATAGGTTGTTTTAGGAATTAAAAGATAATATTTGAGCTTTAATAAATGATAAGACTAATTTTAAAATCAACTTTTGATAACTAAAATTATATATGATTCAAATTGATATTCTTTAAGTACCTACTGGTGACCTTGCATTTTAGGGGTAAGGTGTCGAACTTCTGTGCTGGGGTTCCGGGCCCCGGCACAAATTTACCTGATTGCCAAACCCTTCTTTCACCTCTAACAAGACGTGTATTAATCACAACTTAAGAATGTTTGGAATGCCAGATCTCCACCGTGGTTCGGATCCCACGTTAAACTGTAGGTCCTCCATTTCATCTCACAATCACCCTACCATTACACTTTAGCGTACGTAAGTGCATACAACCCGAATGGGTAGTAAGAGGCGGTAATAATAATAATAATAATAATTTAAGTACCTACTGGTTAAAAATATATATATATATATATATATATATATATATGGGTGTGAAGGAATATTTGACTGTGAACAACCCCTTTAATCATCTCCCATCCGCTCGGTGGCCATGTGGTCTGATGCACTATTCTTGTAGCAGGCTAGACTGCCAATGATCGAGGTTAGAATTTGTCAGGTGTACTGAGGGTGGTTTGTCATCATGGTTTTCCACTCTCCTTTCATGCAAATGTGGGTACACTTCCTATTAATATTGTCCTTATAATCCCAAAACACATTTGGTAATTAGTACAAAAGCGTATAAATCGAATGGGTAGTAAGGCACATTGCTGAAAAAAATAATTATCTGCCATCTAGAGTGCAGTTGCTTAAAGCAGAAACAGTTTCTAATGTGTGCATAGTACACTTTTGAACTGAGGAGTACTACTATTTATGATAAGCTATCTCTACATAGCGAATTGCTTCTAGGCCTTCATTAACCCAGTAGCTGACCTTGAAAATATAGCTTGAACCTCAACCTGGGGTAATACTAACGTTAAATTAGATAAAACCCAAGCCCGATATTAATTTGTTGATAAGTAGAGATTAAAAAATAATGTACATGTTCAGAGTTACAACCACACAAAGACTGTATAAACTACAATACAGGCGTTGAGGAATAATTTTGTTTAAATTTAAGTTTACAGATCAATTTGTCAAAATTAAAAATTTCAATATGGAAAATTTACAAAAATTGTGAAATTATGTCCAGAGTTTGCCACTTGAGGCGTGTATCGAACCCATTTCTCAGAGAAAAGTTGTTGGGTTCATTGAAAATCTGAGAAAAGTTGTTTCTTAACGGACATTGTTTTGTTGCAGGTGTCTAAGTTGGAACATAAACTCGACAAACAACGAGAAGAGTTCACGAAAACTGTGAATGACCTTGCGCTCAAACTGAGTGAAGAAGTGGAACAAAGGTTCCACATACAGAAGGAATTAGACAAGTTGTCCAACCTTGTAACCCAGGTCTAACCATTGTATATAAAGGTTCCATGTACAACATTTTGCTACTACACAGTATTGATGATTTATACCATAATTGTTTATTTTTTCCTTGTGATAACAATTCAGCTCCCATGTATTGTATATTATTTCTAAGTAGGCCTATGGCTAGGAATATATGTACTGTACATTTCTATTTATTTATTTTGCATGCCAAACTAGTTGGGCTATTATTTAAAAGTTGGCTGTACTTTATTGCTAAACCGATATCATTTATTAGTATTTCCTTCAGTTTTGTATTATTGGTATTTAAAACAGAGTTATGCATTCATATTGTTTGAACCTACGTTTTACCATTGACACGTATTGTTACATGGCTATGTATTGTTACATGGCTATGTATTGTTACATAGCTATGTATTGTTACATGGATATGTATTGTTACATGGCTATGTATTGTTACATAGCTATGTATTGTAAGAAAAATGTGTTGAGAATTACAACCAGCAGCTTTTTTAAACAATTTTGCTACAATTTTAAATATCTAATATGACTAACATAAAACATTGTGGCAAACATTTGTACTTATTCTTGTATCTGTAAAAAAAAAAAAAAGTTAGTACTGCTGATTCTATTTTTGGATATGCTTTGTAGTACAGTATGTTCCACATGTATATGGTACTCCTTGGAGTCAAATGGCTATTCACTGCCCTCGACGCTGTGTTATGGTACAACGCCAGGGAATTTGTCTTTGAAAACGCCAATTAGGGTAATTGTGTCTGCCATAAAATGAATTATTTTTTTTGTATGAAATAACAAATGAATGTTGTGGAAGTATCATGCCATCTTAACCTGACTTTGTGATGGCTTTCTGCGCACTAATATAAACCATCTAGTCTTGATTGATATGGGACGATAGACATTCCACTGTATAGCAGCTGCGGTTTTGTTTTATTCCACAAATGTGTACATAGATTATAGTTATATTTTTTTAAATCCTGGAATGTTTGCTTTGGTACCAGAATTAAAAAGGTCCTGGGTAGATGTTTTATTATCGTGTGTTGTTGATAACAGTGCTCGGAATGGAATATGGACGCTACCAAATCTTGAGAAAACGAAGAGGGACTACTTCTAATTTGATGATTTGAAAACACTTGGATACATTTTTTATTCCTACCTAGGACATTTTTGTCAAAAATATAATTTGTTGATTACAAATTGAAATATTTACACACATTCCAATGGCACTTCTCGCTGAACCCCTCGGACATTTATCAAGATATAAATACGATCCATTTTGAGCACTGCTTGGTCTAATTGATCAAATTGATCATCTCATGATGGGTTAGATATCATGTTTGGTCACAGGTTAAATTAATTAAAAGTTTTTACACTTATTAGTTGGGTTTTCTTAGTCCCGTTTAGTTATAAATACTAAATATATAAATAAACAAACATTATAAATAGTTGTCTCTAGGTAATGTTTACTAACAAAAGTGTTATATGTTTGTGATTTAAAAAAATAACATTGATCAAAACAAAAGACAATATTTTGCCATAATTTTTGTTAGTTCTTTTGCGATTCCTTTAACTAACTCACATAAATCACAAATGCTAGTGTGTATGGTGCTATTTTTGATTAGAAATGATCAATAATCAATGGCCAAACACTTAGATCTATTTAACTAAGGTAATATTAGTTTACACATCAGTAACGTCTCGTCACCAAAATTCTTAGGCAAGCTTGGAAGGGGTGCCTTCAAGCTTAAAATGGGAGGTCTCGGGATTTTTTAATTTTTTTTATTTTTTATGCTTTAAGAAGCTATTAGTTGTTATTATGATAGTTGGGGCTTTGGGCGTCCTTCTGTTATACGATTTACATTATTGTGTTATTACTTATTATATACAAATACTTATAAACTTTTGTTTGTTAGCTTTCACTGATGCACACATCAAAACAAAAGAACCTTCTACAGTAAACTGTACAAAAAGTAGTGCAAGAAACTGTACAATACCTTGGGCACATGGATTGCATACAAATTTTAGCCCGTGACGGTTTACACGGAATTTGTGATTGCATACAATATTTGAAAAAAATGTGGCGTTTTTGCCCCTTTATGGAAAAATAATGATTGAGTTATTTGGAAAATATTGGTATTTAATTAAATAATTTCTTAATCATCCCTAAATAGTATGAAAATTTAAAAAAAAAAAAAAACACAATTTTTTTAATATTCTCTTAAAACTGTTGAAAATCTTTATATTTCGGGTTTAACCTTCTTCAATTATAATCTTTGTTTGTTTTCAAGCATTTAGCTGTTTTTCTTACAATCACTCTTTTTTTAAAAAAAAGTAACGATCTAGCAGACAAAGTTTTCGAGTTTACATCTCAAAAATTGTACAAGAAAAATGGTGGGACGCGTTCTGTTTCCTGAAATTACATACAAGAAGTTGTGTAAAGCAGATCTTGTACAACTTTATGTACAAGAAGTTGTGTCCTATGTACCGGGCTAAAGATGTATAGGCACAGGGTTAGTAACTTGACCATATTAATTTCCCCTTTCATGCCGTACCACCCCAATATGTTTTGAAAGGGGAAGAGGGGGTAGTTATTTCGGTTCTAGTCATCACCTCTTCTCTCCCCTCTGAAATCTACAGCTCTCCCCCTTCTCTCCCCTCTGAAATCTACAGCTCTCCCCCTTCTCTGGCACGCATGTTACAGTCACTGCCATGTGTGGGACCTTTCTTCTTCCAAAATCACTGATGTTTGAATTACATTTAAATGATTACCAGGACAATAGTTACATATCTTCAACTGCACTGCTTGTTGCTTGCCCTGATGCACGTATTTAGTCCTGTAAATCACTGTTTTCATAATGTCTTCAATAAAACTGTATTTTTTTATTTAAAGCATTCAGGTTAATATTATAACGTTTTATTTTTTATTACTATAAAATATAATGTGTGAGAGACTTATTTTGACAATCAAAGATTTTAATCAAATTTAATCATGTATTTAAATTCTTTTTTTACATCATCATCAACTGTGAATAGGTCAGTTTAGTAAAATGCCTCCATCTTCCTCTATCCTTCCGCCATTTTCTTCCTTCTTTAATCGCGTCCATTCTTATATTTTCACTTTCATTCTTCTTTTCTTCCTCCACTATCTCATGTACTCCCTGTCCTCCACTCTCCTAGTCTCTCTTACTTTCACTGTCCATGTTTCCGCTGCATGTGTAACAATGGGTGCAACAATTCCTTACACCAAGGGGACTTCTCTTCTCCTTAGTAGGTCTCTTACTTATACAACATTCCCTATGCTTATTTTTTTCTAATGAGATCTTATTTATCTCAATAATGATTCTAAGAACTAATTTTGTT
Source organism: Timema douglasi (assembly GCA_901482245.1). Taxonomy (NCBI): domain Eukaryota; kingdom Metazoa; phylum Arthropoda; class Insecta; order Phasmatodea; family Timematidae; genus Timema; species Timema douglasi. The sequence continues at coordinate 10,332 of CABEEJ010007092.1, read as the reverse complement.
TAGTAAATATCCATATTTCAGAAAAATGCATTATTATCTTGAATTAACCATACCTGCAGTTTTCTCATTCATTAATGTGAAAAAAGGAATTTCATTGTCTATTTGGTGAAGTTCACTTTTTTTAAGTGATCACTCAGTTTTTGTTGGTGCCTGGTTATTATTTTATCCTGTGATCATGCGTTGGTAGCTGTCTACTCACACGGGGAGATCAGTTTGTATTATTGCCTAAGAGTAGAATATGTTTACGTCCACTGTTGCATTTCAGGAAATATAAGTTAAAGGAGCAAAGTTCAAACTAAGCCATGGTATTGGCTGGTAATGGTCTTTTTTTCACATTTTGTTATTTTTTATCAAATAACTTTTAATAAATTAATTAATTGTAGGGTTTAATTCTGGACATAATATTCAGAAATGTTTTGGAAAATAAATTTAAATATTTGTGACATTCATAACATCTATATAAAATTCAATAATTTGAATGTAGATTTGTGTAGCCACAATTTTATTAATTTTTAAAATATCATTTTAATTAATCTATTTATTTGAGCTAAAAAGTTATTTGATAAAAATGATTTAATAAGACTACTAAATTGAAAACTAATATTCCTTATGAACTCTGGCCATGATCCAGTTAATTATAGGGGCTACGTTTTGCATTTAACAAATAGTGTTTTTTTCCCCATGTTTTCTGTGAGTGTCGCCATGTGCTGTCCCCATTGGCTGCCAAAATAGTCACATTCCTTCATCGTAACACAAGATTGGTAATTCATCAGATATTTCAAAGCTACTGTTAGTTATTGTATAGTAAACTTGTAAATCATATCGTGTCAAATTTAATTCATATGATTGTAAGAAATGTATATAAATAAGGAAGTTTTCCGCTGTAAACTTTTATTATTGCTTAAAACTTAAAATAAATACCATGTTTTACTATGGTAATAAAAAAAAGTGTACAGTTTTAACCATGTTAGACTTTGTGACATTCGATTGCAATTATATTAATATTTATCAGAGAAGACCATATTGGTACATGATTGAATGAATGTATAAAATAATTGTAATGACATTTTTAAGATAATTACACTAATTATCTTGAGCTGTTATGAGACTGCATTGTCAGAAGATTTATTATTATTATTGCAGAAGACACATAATAATTGTTTTGATTGTATCTGATATGTATTATTAATTATATCATAAATTGGTTATGGAGGCTTTTCTAATTGTGTTTTTTTTTATTTATCAAATGAATACAAATATTAAGAGAGAGAGAGAAACTCATTTCAACTCTTGAGTTGACAGACAAGAAGAATGTGTCACTGTAGTTACGCAAGTATAGTAAGTTCATCATCATCATCATCATCATCCAGGTACTCATGTCCTCAGAGCAAACTGCAGAGTTGTGAACGGCTGCTCTTTATATCAGCACACGAGGATTTCTATGAGCAAGAGTGAAAGGGCCTGCCAATTTTACTAGAAAGGGTATTTTAACAAACTTTCTAGGGTTATTTTACGTGCCACAATCGACGTGGGACCGACAGCTTTATTTCCCCTTTGAAGGAAGTTGTGTTACAGACTCTTATCGCTCAGGAAAAGTCCGTCAACCTTGGGTGGGCAAGCACTCTTGAACATCGGGTCCTTGGACGAACAAAACCCATACCACCAAGGTCAACAACATCGTAAACTGTTTTCCATGCATATCTTTATCTTTCCAAGAGGCTATTGTGTGTCAAATTTAGGTTTGGGTGGGATCCCGGACTTCGGGAAAATGGACTTTCTTGAAACTCGAGCAGGAAATTAATTTTTCCCAGATTTTTCGGGAAAAATTACAATCTTCATATGAATAACAAGGCCAAGTTTAAAAATTAAATATAGGTGTTTGAATACACAAAACATTCACTTTGTCTTGTCTCAATAATAATGATTATCTTAAGTATCTTGATTCACTGCGTATGACCTGAACAGGTAGTAAGATGTGGTGCAACGTCATGCTCATGGTTACGTGAGGTTGTTTGCACAAAGTAGGCCCAGGATCTATAATATTCCAGATATTCCATGAACATTGCGCAGTTATTGAATAACATAACATAATATCGTATATTTCAGGGGATGAAGCAAAAAGCACTTAATAGTGTTAAGTATTTTCACGAGGGTGGATGAGTTGTCTTTAAATAGTGTTTATTAAAGTGATAATAATAAAAAAATCTTCACTCAATCAAAATAAATCCTTTTACAGAGTATTTTTTTAATCATTCTATCAAATTCTAATTTGTAAAACTACATGATTGTGTAGAGAACATGAAAAATATATATATATATATATTGCTTTGTTTGTGGCTATGCGTTCATGTTTTAAAGAAGGCAGTTGAAAATCAAGTTGCCAACCGTGTAAATCATTTCAAATTAATTTTAGAAACTAGTATGAGTTTAATAATTTTTGAATATTTTATTTTATAAAAAGGAAAATTGATTTCGAAATGTAAATTCAAACTAAAGTTGGTTTCACCTGCATTAAATTGATTGCTTTATTTGATTAAATTTATATTTGAAGAGAGTATTTTGCTTTAGTCTACAATAATAAGAAGAAAAGATTTTACACACGCGCAAACAAGGCTAATATTTAGAAAAAAGAAGATACATTTTCCACGAAATGTACAAATTGTGGCAAAATTTTTAAAACTAATCATGGTAGTACTTGAGGGTTGTTGAGCTACCTTTCTTGACACCCGAGGCTGGAGCGAGAGTTATTTTATTTTTACCACAGTTTTAGTTTAAATAAATGTGAATGCTATTCATTTTATTAATATTAAATATTTTAAAAACAATTTAATAATAAACGCCTAAATTCAAAAAATAGTTTTTAATTATTTCCTGAAGTCAAAATGTCATTCCCGCACAGTCAAACATACCATTTCATACACTTTTTGATAAATGAGACTTTTTTTTTAACAATGGTATTGCATCAGGTGGTCAATAATCAGGATGGCCACTTATTTGGAAAGTTGGGAGAACTGGGAATTAAGCTTGAATTTTGAGCGTGATGAAAAAACTCGAGAAAAGTGCTTGAATTTTTTTGTCTGTCAGGAATTTAAAAGTTGTAAGAGCATTCAAAGGTGTGACCAAAATAAACCAAAATAATTTTCTTAAACTCGATGTTATACCACATTTCCATAGAATCAAACTACTTGACATTTTAAGCATTAGCATGGCTGCCAACATATCTTGTCTAGTTAATCAAAACATTCCAGTGAAGGATTTCTTCTAGTAATTTCTAGATACAATTAGTATTCCAAACATCTTGTAGAGAGGTATAATTTCCAGAAGTGTTCCAGTGGGTTTTGGAGACATCCAATTTTCAGATATTTGCCACATCACCCCCACTTTAACTGGGGGGTAGAAGGGTGTTGTTTTTATAACAAGTGGATCATGAACAGAAGGTATGTACTTATGAACATTGTAACATTGTAGAATTTACTATAGTTAGTCAGCCAATGAGTTGCGTGAATTGTGACATTTCCATGTCTGTTTAACTGGGAAACAAAAATTGTGTCATGCTGTACTTTACTAACGAATATTATTTGTAAATATTCTCATTCTACATTTTTGACTTAAAGTTACTATCGGAGTATCTATTGCAGTAATCACATAGTTTTTTAAATCATTTATAGTTGGAAGATATACTGCAATCATAAATATGCGCTTACACTCATCTCACAATTCTGAGCTCAGCAGGGCCCCACCCCCGACAATATCACTCCCATTAGCAGAATTGGTACCTTCGTCCACTCCCGTAATATTCTCGAGAGGAGGTTGAGGTGTTTGGTTGAGAAGTCGCACTTAGTTCAGCGTCACGTTCCGAAGGGAGCGTCTGACCTCACTCACAACCATCAGTGAATGTTCTCGAGAGGGGGTTGAGAAGTTGTACTTGGTCCAGTGTCAGGTTCCGAAGGGAGCGTCTGACCTCATATCCATCAGTGAATGTTCTCAAGAGGAGGTTGAGAAGTCGCACTTTGTCCAGCGTCAGGTTCCGAAGGGAGCGTCTGACCTCACTCATATCCATCAGTGAATGTTCTCGAGAGGAGGTTGAGAAGTTGCACTTGGTCCAGCGTCAGGTTCCGAAGAGAGTGTTTGACCTCACTCACAACCATCAGTGAGTCGTCCCTAATACTAATGTCACTCTTACCTATAAAAAATCCTTCGGGCTTAGATCATACGGATGGGTGACCACTCCATACTTTCAAGACTGCTGTTAAAACAAGAGCAAACAAATAAGAGCATGTGTTATATTTCTCAAGAATATCCTGCCATGTGTGTACATAGGGTAGAATGGTTGCTTATAAAAGACGGTTTTAAAGTCCTCTTTCGATGTAAAATGTCAATAGTTCTGGCCTGTTATAGTTCCTCTTTCGATGTAAACTCTATTCTTTCCAGGTCTGGATCTTCTCAACATTTTGTCGAAGGTGTTTTTCCCGCCTCGTTGGGCGGAGAGTTATATATCAAATATATTCAAGGTGTGGTCGGATCGGAGATGAAACCTATCATCGGTGAAATAATAACTAAAGGCAAGATAACAGATCTAATGTACAAAAAAACACTTTATCATGCCACTGTTAAAGGTAATTTACAGCCATATTATCAACAAGTGTGCAACTTCAATTGTTTTAACGGTGGAAATGTAGCTTATGGACAACTCAAGATTTCTAATTATAATGATAGTTTTAATTATGCCAAAGCTTGCGCCTTTAAATAAACATGTTTAAATTTCTTCTTCATTATTTTCGGTAAACATACTTATTTGGATAAACAGATGTGACACTGGTCTTGGCCTCAAAGGGATGGAATTTTTGGACTGAAACCTATATGACAAATCAAACGTTAGATAATGCTGGTAATTTACCTGTAATGAAAGGTGGTATAGCTAGCAAAATGGTCGGCGTCTCCACTAAACAGATGAATATATTTTTTGGGGGGGAACAAAGGCTTGAAAAATCGCCTCAAATGAAAGGCACATTATTAGATTCCTTATGAAATTCACACATCAGCGAAGTTGATGCTGTGTGGTCAACTATTTCAATGTTTGCAGTGCAAGTCATTTTGCCTTAATGTGCACCACTACGGGGCACAATGAGACGTTGGTGTTAAATTAGAGATATATAATTTTAGTATCGTTTGAACATTAAAATACTCTAGGCCTACACAAAATCAAAAAATTCTTGGTATACAAGAGTATATTACTAAATTTCCCTCCTTTTTTTATTATACTGGAAACCTAATTTATGCTCATTAAGACAGTTGGAGTGCATTCATCCTAACAAATATCAACAAGCCAAAAGTTAGTCCAAACGAAAGGTCGACGTTCTTTCGCTTGATCTGCCCAAACACACTGGGCTTGGGCAAGACCATCCTAATGTCTTTCAAAGCCACTGAAGCAATATTTGGAACCGGTTGTAAAACTTCTCGAACATTAGCTGCTTCATCTCGGGTAACTGATCTTGTTATCATCATTTTGGTATTTTTCTCTCGATATCATGCCAACATATAACACAGACGATTCTTCTCGTTAAATTCTATGAGTAGGTAGGAACTTTCTTTCGGATCTCACTCCAAGTCTTCTAAGTCCTCAGGATCAATGGAGACCAATTCTCGGCGAACTCTTCTTCTGAAGAATGATCAGATGTTGTGGCTGGAATGGACACGTGATTGTTATCAGATTCATCAGCTGCTTTGAGGAATAAATTCCGCTTCCATTGGTTGTATGGCGGTCTAGTAGGAATTAGCCGGCATATACAGACATTGTTAACCCTCAGTAAGACTGTGACGAACAACGATTACAAATGATGGCGTTTGACTCACCGAAACCCACTTGGTGTTTACGTCCCGTGGCCAACCTTAGTTCTGCGTGGCTGGCTCTTTCCTTAATGCCATCAACAATGATGACCTAAAACTCGGCGTGGTCACGACATTATCCCTTCCCCTCCAAGTTCAAACCATTGCCATTGGTTGTTCGATTTGATTGGTCGTATTTCCTCCCTCCTTTTCTCTAAGTCTTGTGCTGGTTGTGAAACGTATAAAACGAGTCGCCGGCTAGTAATAAAAATACAGAACACGTTATATCACTCTACTGAGCTGGAGTATTTTCTATTACCGAGGACCCCCTGCATGACCCTACTTTGATCATGGCGGACAGAACCTTTGGCCGACCTGGGTGAAGATAGCCCCCGGAGGATAAGTCCCTTATCGACAGCTTATTTGTGGTATGATCGAGTTAGTTAGTTAGTGGAGAGCTTGGTCATTCTCTGATCGAGCCTCCGCTATTCAGTTGAGTCAATCGTAATTAGCGTTTATTTACTATAAAACTGATCTGTACGAGGTCCGCTCGGCATTGTGATGATTTGTTAAAATATGTGCCATTATACTATACCTCTTAGTGAAACTCGGGGATTCCCGGATCTGACTCGCCTTATTCTTATTTAGCTTGTATGCATATTAAAGTAAATTTAGGTGGCGTCCTTAGGTTGTCTGCGAGGCATTCAGCTACAATTTGCAGGGTATAACTGTTTCTGAGGTTTTTACCTAGATAGCTCTAGTTTCTTTTACTATCTCTGGGATGACCAACTGGATTACTACCCAGTCATGTTCATACGAACACATTAAGCTAACATAGCCTTGGTCTCGGCGTTCGTAAGTTGGACTCACGGGCGAACAGAGTATGTAAACTCGTTTGTAAATCGACTATCAGTGGTTTGGCTAGACTCTGGTGGTTTATCCTATGGTTTGATGTATCATCTTAAAGAGCCCTAAGTCCTACTTGGTAGTAGGGCCTAGTTGTTTATTCTAGCTTGCCGCATCTCATGTGCTCCTACGCTCTGAAATAGCCCCTTCATAACTGTCACCCTTGTCGCTAAATGATAACTTGGCCCACCGATAGTCATACTATTGTCGGGCTGAGTTGGTTTCCCCTCTTACGTTTCTCTGCGTGCCCTCCAAGTTCATCTTTATCCTGAGTATCAGATGGAATGCAGCCCTTTCCTTTCTATCGTCCTGTCATTACTCTCACCAGCTCTCGGGTACCCGCACAACTCCTGTGGGCTAACAAACGTGTGTGCATTGGTGTTAATATGGGTTCCCTCTTTTCTAGACAGGGTTGACCTAGTGGTGCAGAGTTTGGCAACGGGTCTTTAGTGTTATTTTTAATGTGATCCTTTCTTCAGGTACAGCTCGATCAGACACTGCACGGACAAGAGATTGTTATCAGCTAAAATATTCTGGCCATATGGATATATCCACGTCTTTATGAACCCAGACTTTATGTTGGAAGATGATATTGAACGCTCAAATGCAACTCCTACACAAGAAACTAAGTCAAAGATTGTCATTGTTATACCCGGGCATTGAAACATCCAGGAATCAACAACTAAATTGTAGTTTGCCTTTGAGGATTATAACACTGTACTATCAAGAGGCTGCAACTTATTACTGCAATGTGATGGAAAGGTAACCGTTATCCCTTCATTTGCCTTTGTAAGGTCAATCACATTCATTGTGCGGTGGTTTTCGTGGTCGTTGAACAGCAGAAATGATGGATTTTACCTTGAGTTTGAGTGGGAACCCGATGTAAATATGAAGGATTGGCACCTCATAACACCACCTTGGTAATATCACCAAATATGGAAATAATTATGTTGTCCCTCCCCTAGTATAGAACTCCATCTTTGAGACCGTCATTTTAGTTTGGTTTTGTTTTCTGTTGATGTGAAGGTTGGGGTTGCACCTGTGCTCTAGATAAGCCTAGAGATCCCGGATGTGTAGACAGGGAAAACAATCGTAGTTAAAGAATACGTAAAAACAAAAGATAGAGATGCATGTAAACAAATTAGTTTTAATAAGACCAGTTAACCACAAATACATAAAGAAATATCAGCGCACCATCCAGTTTGTCAAGTAAACAAGTAACCCCACTTGTGGAGTTTACTCGGCGGGAAGCGCCAATATCTGCGCACAACAGGCAAGATCGTGTTTATTTTATATACTAGTCTTCCCCTTCTGTAATACAATCGCTGCATTAGTATAAAAAACTACATGTTATTGAAAAATCTACACTCTAGTAAGTCAATTAGTTCAGTGAAATAAATCTGCAGCCCTACACTAAGGGGAGAAGACCACCCACGCTTGATCAGTCAGTCGGAGCTGTAAAGGTTTTAAAATTTTGAGAGTTTGTTTCGGTCAAATAACAAGCGACAGTTCCAATTTAGGGTTCTAGGCCCGATAACACTATGAGCTACCAAATATATTACAATAGTCATATCCTAAAAAGATCGACAACACTATATTTTGTTTTGCAAAAATTTGCCGGCTCATATTTGAATTTTTTAAATATTATATTCCATGGAAGATTTTTATTTACAGCTTAGTTCTTAGACCGCTCAGCCACTTTTCCGTGCTATTTTGCCTGACCTGCAACTTTTTAACCGTTAAAACTTTCTGGGTATATTTTCTAAGAAGGTCGGGATAAGAAAGGTAGAATGTATTAATATTCAGTTTACGCACATTTACATGAATACACAGTGAAGGGCTATTTAAGAATAAAACATCTACGTATAAACTGTCGGGATTCAAATCGTCGCTGGCAAACCGGACAAGACTAGATTGAAGCCTTTTCTGGAGTGCCCACCTATTAGAGTTGAATAAAATAAATGGATACATTCTTAAACATTTAGGATGCAGAAGACAAACTTTCGCGAACGTTTCTTTCAGGTTTTCTTGTTTGTATTCCCATCTTCCCAGTTCAATCTTTTTGGATGAGTTGGAGAGTAAGTATACCCTGATGTTGGTTAGAAGAACAGTTTAGAAAATTCAAACATATTTATTCACAGTCAACATTGATAACATTTTAATGTATTATTAGAGTAATTCTATAGGTTTTGATAATATCTATCAACGGTGACAGCTGGAGATAACATGACTTGGTAAATGAATATATTAAAACTGATTTAGTAGCTTTATTAACTATTATTTTTATTTTATTTATTTAGCACCACGTCTTACTACCCGTTCGGGTTATACGCTTGAGTACTAATTACTCTAATGGATCAGGAATTGGGAATGTTATGTAACACCGCCCTTAGTCTTCCCAAATAATAGGGCTGATGCACAACAAGACAAGACATAAAATAGAGAACAATAATTTCAGAGGAGCCGATAGGATAATAACAAAAACAAATAGGACGAACTTAGGTCTATTCACTTTCTGTTTCCATGAAACTCACACTTCAACTGTTTAGTAATATAGAAATGAATATGTCAGAAAATAACATTTTATTTTATTGTTATTGAATAAATATTTAACAATAGTTAAGATGGTATAAATATGTAATATGAATCTTACGACAAAAAGATAGTGGCGGGCACCGCCAGTAACCCTAAGTTGGTTAACATTCAATGTAATGGAATATTATAAAAGATTACTCCCAACAAGTAGTAAAGGCTATAATCAAAATCGGTATGTTACTCATATTTCCTCCATGACAATATAAAACTCTCATGCCGTATTGGCTATATCTCTTTCTCATGATAATACACTATTTTCCTGCCATGCAGGCTATAGATTACTGACATTTCCATCACAACAATGCAAAACCTATACGTTACTAATATTCCTTTGACAACAATGTATAACTTTCATACCAGATTGGCAACAAGTTTCTAATTTTTCTTTGACAACAATGAAAAACTGTCATGCCAGGTAGGCAACGAGTAACTAATGTTTCTTTGACAACAATGATTTCCCTGCCGCGTAGGCCATAGATAACTAACATTTCTCTCACAACAAGGTAAACTTCTCATGCCGTATGGGCTATAAGTTTCTAATCTTTCAAAACTGTGACTTGTAAATAAACAATTGTGACGTCACGCAAACCCTGATGGGGCTTCATGTCGAAGACGACCAAATAGAAGATAAACATTATTTACCACGACGTATCCTAAAGAATAAAGTATTCCTACATAAATATATTTCAAGTTGTAAAGTTTTATTAAATTTAAATATTAATTCGCCCAAAAGAATTTCTATATACATTTGCCAAAAGGGAATTTTGTACCTTCTAAAACCATCCTGGACACCTACGTGCGTCCGAGGACAAGATCCTGACAAGAGTGCCCGTCCGCCGTTCGACTGTTGCCCGACTCAGAACTTCTGACTTGACAGTTACGCCAAACCAGGTTGTCTGCGAAAGGGCTATATTTGTGGTCGAGAATAGAGTCACTTTCGTGACTCCTGATCTCGTGAATGATTATTAATACCTTGTACATACATACACTTGATTAATTATTTAC
>CABEEJ010007091.1:15934-33866 GCA_901482245.1 Timema douglasi | reverse complement strand
GAAAATTTAAAGTAAATAAAATCTTAAATCCTATTCTACTTATAGATTTTAAATTTATAATCATCAGCGTTTAAAAGATTTTGTTCGAATTTTTTTGACTGCCCTCTGTTGATGTACAGTCGGACTACTCAACTAAATGTTTGAATATATAATTGGTGCTAGTTCAAATATAGTTTATGACAGGTTATATTTTAACTGACTCAGATAGCTCAGAGGTAGAGTGTCGGACATATGAACCGAAAAACCCGTGTTCTAATCTGCTTAGATCCATTTTTAAATACATTTATTTTTAATTGAAGGATAATTCATGATATATTTGATTAAATTACCATCGGAATATAGACAATCATCGGTATAGATGTTCGAAAATTTAAAGTAAATAAAATCTTAAATCCTATTCTACTTATAGATTTTAAATTTATAATCATCAGCGTTTAAAAGATTTTGTTCAAATTTTTTTGACTGCCCTCTGTTGATGTACAGTCGGACTACTCAACTAAATGTTTGAATATATAATTGGTGTTAGTTCAAATATAGCTTATGACAGGTTATATTATAACTAACTCAGATGGCTCAGAGGTAGAGTGTCGGAGATATGAACTGAATAATCCGTGTTCGGATCTACCTTAATCCATATTTTAAAAACAATTTTGTCAGTTTGTAATTACTGGATACTCATGATATAATTGAATAAATTACCATCAGAATATAGACTCACATCGTTTTGTGGTTTCCAAAGACCAAACAAACTGTATCATATATCCTATTCCACTTATAGATTTTAAATATTTAATCATCAGCGAGAAATAAAATTGAGTTCAATTTATTTTGGCTGCCCTCTTTTAATGAACAACAACTTTAACGGCACTAGCTCAAATATATTTTTTGACGCCATACCTAATATCAAATACAGATGGCTCAGGGCAATAGTGTCGATGAAGCCAAACAAATAATCTTTAGTCTAATCTTACTTGATCCATCTTTTTATATTTCTCATTTTTTATTTGTTTTTAATTGACAGATATTTACGATTAAAGATGAGCGATTAATCACTGACTGATTTTTCACCTATATCATATGATCACTGCTACTCCCAGTGACTCGAGCTCAAAAGTATCAGTGATTGGAGATACTCCATAATCGCACCAGATGGCAACAGTTACTTGAGCTAGGGAGTTAGTATTGCTTCATGTAGACACTCGAGTAAATACTCGCTTCACGGCCCTTGTTATTCTTTTATTTTCTACCAGCTAATTAAGAATCGACCTTATTTACTGACATATGTTACATGTTATTTATATTTAAAACACTTTATCTCATAGAGCTCATTTTTCAATAACGGTATCAGATTGCTACGTAAAAATGACTTTGATGGTTTAAATGTTTCATTCACATGCGTTTTCAATACCAGGTATTTGTTGTTAAGAACCAAATAAAAAAGCTTGCTTACTAAGCAAATCATATTTTGGATTCTTTTTAAAAGTAGTGATACTATCAAAAAAAAATCGCAAATGATAAATAAAAATAAGTAACAAAATAGAAGATATATAAATAAACCTTAATATTTACTATGCGTTGATGATCCTAATCATCCTATAGTCTAATCTAAAGATTATTTGCTTCTAATATATGTAGTTCATCTATTATTAGATGCACGGTATTTAAAATAAAATAACACTACAATAATATAATATATGACCTGCATTCCAAACAACATTTCCTAAACCAATCGCCATTATGTTATGTTCATTTTTAATATCACATAAATATTAACCGCAGTAAAACAGATCACTAAATAAATTACACACTTACAAAAGAGTATCATAGTACATCAAATAAGTTTTTATATTAGTATTAAAGCTTAACATGGGCCACTAATTTTCCCGAATTACATAACATTCCAATATAAAATATAAAATAACATTTTTTCTTTCTCTTTTTATCAACCGTGTGAAACATCTTAAAAAGCATACTTTTGTATTGACTGTACATTAGTCAGGCAACACGAAACCAAGATGAAACCTGAATATTAGACAGCTGTATGTCGATTGACAATGTCAGTGCCGACAGGAAGAGTTTATGTTAGGTAGGCTTTAAAGTATCGAATTCCATTGCAAGCCACCAAACACCCGAGTAATTAGTTTCCTCCCGACCGATACTAATGGGACTATTCGAGTAAATACTAAATACCCAGTTCTCAATACTCATAAATACTCCATACTCAATTGTACTCGCCTACTCGGGCAGCAGCTAAATACTAGCTTTGGCCGTGGTTTGTAAAGTGAAAACACATCGGTCCATCAATAGACTGTGAATACAGGTCACAGTGAAAATTCACTGGTATAAATCACCAATATTTTAAAATTAGTCGCTGTATTCACTGATATCGTAAAATCACTGTTTTGCCCATCTCTAAGTCACTATGAGGCCTTGGCATTTTTGTGGTTTTTAGCTTTATATGTCTTGATTTGTTATCTTTTTTTAAGTGTTCATTGAGGTTTATTACAACTAGGCACCGTCAATACGCCACAATTCTAGGAGTGAAATACAAACAGGTCTAGAGGTTCTGGTACCAAGGTCATCAAATAAAACAAGTGAACAACCTGTACTATAATTTACTAACGTAATAAAAGCCACACAGTACAAACTAGCTTAATATAAACATCTTAATAATTTGTTACAACATAATTTAAAGTTATTATAATATATTTTAAAAACAATATTTGTATTATAAAATTTCACTATAGAAAATTTGTGTATAAAAGTCGAGTAACTAAAAAGTATTGAAAACAAGATAGTTTAGAAAAAATAGCTAGTCTTTTAATAAAATAAGTTTATTAGAAAATATCTCTCTTTATGTAAAACCTCTTTTCATTTTTTGAGGTAATTTATAATACATATTTAGATTCTTTCAAATATTTATCCCAAAATAGTTATTTACTAAAATAATTTATTTAACAATATTCAATATATATTATAATAAATACATATCAATTTATATTTATTATGGTTAATAACTTACGGTAAAACTTAGAGCGGCAGTAATGCCGTGTAGTTGGTATGATTGCAAAATTGACCAGGCTCATTAAGTACAGTTCGGAGAGAGATGTCACACAAGCTAACCATTGTTAGCTATCATACAGTTAGCAGCATTTGTATAAAGTCACTAATGCCACAATGCCTGTCAGGAAATAATTATTCTATTACTAATATAACTCAATAAGGAAAACCTCTTTTCGCTTTATGAGGAAATTTTATTATATTTGTAAGAAGGTACAGGAAAGGTGGATACAAACACAATATGGCCTTTACAATGAAAAGAAGAACACAGTTCACACTTTACACTGCTGCCAATGGACAAAGAGATAATGGATGTCTCTTAAAGAAAATTGATCGTCACCGCCCAATCCCCCGTGTGTTCGTCCCCCTTTTATATGTTTGTATCCACCTTTCCTATACCTTCTTCCAAATATAATTCTATTACTAATACCATATTACCAATAAAAAAAAAGTGTTATCAAAAGAGTCTCTGTATAGTTGGAGTTATCGCAACTCATAGAAAGAACAAAATAATGTTTTTTGTTTAACAGTTGTGGCAACCAGAGATATTATAGTCCATGAAATAATAAACTAAAATGTATCATAGCCACACTGAAATCTCGTTGTAACCGGCCATTAACATAAGAAAAGGTTTTTATTTTGTAAACAGCTCATGAACACAACCACCTTGACGGTTTGTGTGACGTCACATGGAGAATGGCGGAGGGACAGAAGAAGGCGCCGGCCGGCCGTTCTACTAAGACTACTCGGCCCCTGACTGGAAACTGTTCCGAGGATTGTGTTTATATAATTCATTTCCTCGCTGTACCCTCGACATACTTTTATAGGACATGAACATGTTTAATACGGACCCAACGGGGCATTGTCGGGGATTGAGGGAAAAGTTTTCAATAAAGAGTATCTAAGTGTGCAATTTAATTAGGGTTATCTGAGTCTGGGACCTACCTGCTTTGAAATCAAGGTTAAAAGCAGTCTCAAGAAGAAGAAACCTAACACTCTCTCATCAGTTGAGGGCTTCTGACTTATAATTTAATTAATCTACAAATAAAACTTATGTTAAAATATGTCAAAACAAAAATCATCACACACACTTTTTTTTAACTCATCTTAAAAAATGTTTGCTTTTCTTTTTCACTAAAATTATATTACAAAATCTGTTTTTCACTTTACTTTTAAAACACACTTTATTGCAATGTCTTCCCAACAAGAATACCTTTTGGAACTGTCACAATATCTATCTATACAAGGACAAACAGTTGGCGAGCGTGGTAGCCGTACACAACTGAGCCGAGCGTCTCGATACATCTAGATTAGAGACGTCAAACTCAAAACCTTACATCCGTACGTATCGAAAGGATCAACTATTGATATCTTGATTCTCAGCTGTTCATTCTAAGTTCTTTTGGCGTTTCACTTTAGTGTCAGCAAATTGTAAATTTACTCAACATGGCTTCTGAAATCTTGCAAAATCAAAAGTGGATATTCCATTTTTTGTGTTTTTATTGTTAACTCTTTTATTTACACTTTTATATTCACATTACAGTGTGGTTGTGTGAATAAAAAAATAACATATTTTTAATTCCAAGTAGAATGCGTGAAAAATATTTTGAAACTGTAAAATGTTTTGGAATTGTGGCAGATAATCGAAAAATCAAGGTTAAAATTTAAGAATAAAATCTAAATAAAATGTCTAACTTAGAAAGGCCGGTAATACTGCAGTTAGACAATTGCTGGCGTCAGATTACTTCGGTCCGTTCACACAACATGTCAATTGAGACGTCAAACCGAAAAACTGTTATATTGAACCTTAGGTTAAGAGTACCGGTAACGCATGCAAGCGAGACGGAAGAAAACACGCCAGTATTTATACGGTTTTTGTAACAAAAACTTGTTGGGCCAAAATAAATAAAACTAAGTTTTTGTGAATTAAATCCAAAATTAAGAGTTTTTGGTGTAAATAGGGTGTAAACTTCAAATCAAGTCGAGTCTAAATTTAAAAATATGAATTGATTTTTAAAAATTAGATGTAAATATGGCCTCATAACCTATTTAAAAATGGTAAGTTATATTTTGATAGTGAATTGGTTTTAGTATCCGTAAAAGGTTAATTTATTGAAAAGTTAGACTTCAAAAGTCAAATAGTATTAGTCGGTTGAGTCAGCACTAACTGTCCGGCGACTTGACCACCTTCAACAGGTGCTTAGCCACGTCCTGCATGCCCTCAACGCCGAGCGCCCTCGACAGTTCTCCGACCGTACACAGTTTGGGCTTCCGTCCCTTCCACTCCAAGAGCATCTGGTACGCGCACTCCCGGAAGCCCGTGGTGGAATGAGCGTGCTCCAGGTTGGCGAGATGATGCTCATCGATCCCGAGCGTTCGCCCCAGGTTCCGCCAGTCCTTGCGCACAATGCGCGAAGTCACGTGCCAAAGCTCCTGGTCGGACAGCTTGTGAGGGTTATACCTGGAAGGGATCAGAGAGGAAAAAACAGTGAGACGCACTCCGACATGACAGAGAATACAATAGTGCTCCGAGGAGTGTCGACTCTGAACTCGGAGACCGAGGCGTGAATCTCTATCAGTATTCAGTAACCTGGTGGTCTAGGGGTAAGGTGTCAGACTTCTGTGCTGGCGGCCGGGGTTCAATCCTCGGTCCCGGCACAGATTTATCTGANTTATACCTGGAAGGGATCAGAGAGGAAAAAACAGTGAGACGCACTCCGACATGACAGAGAATACAATAGTGCTCCGAGGAGTGTCGACTCTGAACTCGGAGACCGAGGCGTGAATCTCTATCAGTATTCAGTAACCTGGTGGTCTAGGGGTAAGGTGTCAGACTTCTGTGCTGGCGGCCGGGGTTCAATCCTCGGTCCCGGCACAGATTTATCTGATTACCAAACCCTTCCTTCACCTCTGACAAGACATCTTGTGAATGTGGGGAATGTCAGGCCTCCACCGTGGTTCGGATTCCACGTTAAACTGTAGGTCCTCCAGTTAATCTCACAATCACCCTACCATTACACATTATCATAAGTGCGTATAACCCGAACGGGTAGTAAGACGCGGTGCTAATAATAATAATAATCTATCAGTATTCGATCCAGTCAATCAAAAATAGCGCGAAGGACAATATTAGTGGGCTGTTCTAACCTCCTCCAATTCTAGGTTTGCCGACGATGGAGGCCTACCTTGTGTGATGCCGGGTTATAGAAGGAAGGAAGACGGAAATTAGGGTTATTTTGGGGATACCTCTAAAACTCGCACCATTTACCTACTTTAATGAGTGTGACACCCATCCAATAGAGTTACTGTGAGTGCACATATTGGCCGACACGCTTTTGAAAAGTTTGTCTCTATGGCGAATGGGCCATCACCCACTAAATAACAACAACAACCTTACTTCCTTAACCCCCCTTCAAAACCCAAAAATGGCGGGAAATCCCGCGGTACCAATTTAATAAAGATAAAAAATAATAAAAATAAATAAAGCACAGAAAATAAACATATTCTAGCCATTTGCAAGCCATTAGGCACCAATTAATTTTATTATTTAATAGTCTAAAGAAAATATACAACAAAGTTATTTTACATTATTTTTTATCAGTGGTAAGCAAAGCCCACTTTTTCAATATAACGAGAGCTCGAATTAAACCGGGGAGTTTTAATAAAACCATATCAAAGTTTGAAGATGTTCAACTAATTGTTATATAGCTTTACGACCGTATCTGTAGTCGTCTCGAGGCTATAGATACACAGGTCCAGAGTTCAATCCCCAGAACTTTCCTGTGAAGCAGTCAAGATTAGGACAAATGAAGGGATAGTAGCAATTCTGGTCTAGAAAACTGAGATTTGTTGTGGTGATCCCATGACAGTCCACCCGCTAAGAGCGACCGCTGCTCAGTCGCTGCTCACTTGCGAGCTCTAGCCATGGAGTTAAAAAAAAAATGTCAAATCCAATTATTTTCTCTTATCTATAATATCATTATTTCCAGAGAGTTCTAGACCCTCGCTTATTGCCGACTAACCTATGCAGCTCCGAAGTGGCAGACGTCATCTCGTTGTTTGCTTCCTCGTCGCTGGAGTCCGTCACCGCGACCTCGGAGAACTTGCGCCTCTTGCTGGCGCTGCCCTTTCTACCTTTGCTCTTCTGGCGGCTGCTATCGCTATTGTCGGGGTGGGACCTCTTGGTCCCTCGGTTACTGGAGTCCTTGGTGTGAGGGCTGGAGTCCTTGGTGCGAGGACTGGACTCCTTGGTCGGCGAGGTGTTGTCTGGGGAAGAGTCTAAATACAAGGGGTCCCCGACATTACAACGAGAAGTAGTGGAGACACAATGACAGCCATCATGACTATCATTTAGAACCACTTTCCTTCGCGGCTTGTCGACCCTTGACTCACATCAGACATATTGATATTATTGAAGCGTCTTAGACCCACAGTCAAATTATTCGACTATACAATCGAAATTGGTTATTGCGTCTTCAAAGGGAACAAACAAACGTTGACGTTACGTCAGAATGACGATGTAAAAGATCTTCCAATAGCTTGTAAGGAAGGACATTTCACAAATTTAAAATAGCATTTAATTTATAAATGAGGAATATTAAAATAATAATAATAATTAGCACCGCGTCTTACTACCCGTTCAGGTTATACGCTTTAAGTACTAATTACTCTAACGGATTAGGAATTGGGGAGGTTTAATTAGAGGAAGTGAACCCGCATTTGCGTGGATAGGAATTGGGAAGGTTGAATTAGAGGAAGTGAACCCGCATTTGCGTGGAGGGAGAGTGGAAAACCATTTAGGAAACCCCCCCCCCCCAGTTCACCCGACCGAGATTTGAACCTCTATCTCCTCGTCCTCAGCGGTCGAGCTTCAACAAGACAAGCGCGTTAGCCAACTACACCACCGAGGCGGGTAGAATATTAAGAAACATGTCCTGTATTTACATAACTTACATTTAGGCCTGCTCTCTGTAGTAATCTGTAATTATCTTATGAACTCTCCTTTCTGTAAAATAAATTCTACATCTTGCCATGACTATACAAAATGTAGGCCTACGTATAATGACTACCAAAACTAACGTTGAGCTTTTAAAACCTCCCAAAAAAAAGCATCTTTAGCTTTGAGCTTAGACGCTCACACGAGACGATCCCAGCCAGCTCGGTGACAATGGAGGAGGGTTGGTCCTCTCTTCATTTTGACCTTGAGGCGCCCACGATTCCCACAACCCTCTCCCTGACTGTTTTGCCATCCAATTATTTAAATTAGAATATTTAAGAAGTTTTTTCCGCTACAACCGAGTGATGGACGCTACAACAGGGGTGTTTATGACATTATTAGAGATGGTTTGAACGGACTGCTGAAAAAATGACGCCACGCCCGACTTGACGGAATACCCGAGATTGTTATAACCAAGTTTGACTGTATTCATTCGATTACGCCCATAAATACATTTAAACACCTCAAAAAAATAAAAGTTCACTTTGAATTGAGAAAGTGAGTTCCTCCCCTAGAATAACCTCCAAGTTAATATCCTCCGCTGTCCTCACCAGAGTCCGAGTCCCTGGTGAACAGTCTGCGGGTCCACCAAGACGCCCGCTTGGCGGTCTTACTGCCCGACTCGTGGGAAGACACCGGTGACCCGTCTCCCGCACTGGAGCTCCTCTTGCTGTGGGACCCTCCCAGGCCCGACATGTTGATCCTCAGGTCCCGGCTCACGGCGTACAACGCCTGGGTGAACTCCTCCGGGGTACCTCCGCGGTTGCCGTACAGATTGACCATCGCCATAAAGGGGTCGGGCGTGTACTGGAACACAGATCCCCCGACTTGACACTCGCTTCTTCTCGAGTACAGCACACCCCGCACACCTTGATGTGAGCATTTGTGAGTCTTGAAGAAGTGTACCAACACTTTCAAGTAGGGAGGGTGAGAAACTATTGCACCCTTAAGTGAACTTAAACAATATTTGAACAATTTCTCCGCCATAAGCAGTCCAGTATATTAGAATTGTATGGTGTTTAAAAGCTCTTAATTTTATTTATTGATTGTTTAGCTCAAAGTGTTGTTGTTATTGTCACCGCGTCACCATTATCATCATCATCATCATTAATATTAATATTATTATTACTACTACTACTACTACTACTACTACCCATTCAGGTTGTACACACTAACGCTAACATGTGATGAAATGAAATGGAGGACCTACAGTTTAACGTGGGATCCGAACCACGGTGGAGGCCTGGCATTCCCCACATTCACAAGATGTCTTGTCGGAGGTGAAGGAAGGGTTTGGTAATCAGATAAATCTGTGCCGGGACCGAGGATTGAACCCCGGCCACCAGTACAGAGGTCTGACACCTTACCCCCTAGATCGCCAGGTCACCTTAGATAATATTTCTATTTACTCTCATGTTTATATTCATTTCCAAGATTTATAAGATAAAATAAAGAATTTGACCCAACTCTATATAAAATGCTAACAAAAATTATGGAGATGAACTTCTTCATTTGGTTTCACCAAAGAAAGTGCAAGAATCAAAATGTTTGTCGCCCGCAGGAATGTCGATCCCGAGGATGTCTCATCCTGGGACGAGGGGCGGGTAAAATACCTGCAGTTTGCTCTTAATCTCGCTCTTGGTGAAGCCGATGTACTGCGCACATTTCTTCCAGTTGTTCCCCTCCATGATCTGCAGCGACAGGGCCAGCTCCTTCATGGCGATGAGCGCCCAGCGCTCGTTACTCACCGGCGGACTGATATCGGCTTCCATTCCCGTCTGAGAACCAACAGATGATACCTCTGTCAGCCAAGTGTGACGAGGACGGACGTACTATGTACTAATACTGACCTACACTACAGGAACTAAGATGATGTACTATGTACTAATACTGACCTACATGACAGAAACTAAGATGATGTTACTATGTACTAATACTGACCTACATGACAGGAACTAAGATGATGTACTATGTACTAATACTGACCTACACGACAGGAACTAAGATGATGTACTATGTACTAATACTGACCTACACGACAGGAACTAAGATGATGTACTATGTACTAATACTAACCTACACGACAGGAACTAAGATGGTACGATCATGTGAGGAGAAAGGTCATGTTGGAGAGACTGGACAATGACGATGAAGAAAATAACCATTATTCGCAAACCCCTAATAAAGTTAGATTTTTAGCTTATTTTAAAATATTAATAATAGTTTTAGAAGTTATGTATAAATTAATCAGACAAAAGGTGATGGAGGGACTTTGTTAGCAATTCTTAAATAATGTTTTTAAGTTGAATCAAATTATAATATAATATAATATAATATTTAGCACCACGTCTTACTACCCGTTCGGGTTATACGCTTTAAGTACTAATTACTCTAATGGATTAGGAATTGGGAAGGTTTAATTATAGGAAGTGAACCCGCATTTGCGTGGAGGGAGAGTGGAAAACCATTTAGGAAAAACCACCCCCAGTTCACCCGACCGAGATTCGAACCTCGATCTCCCCGTCCTCAGCGGTCGAGCTTCAACACGTCAAGTGCGTTAGCCAACTACGCCACAGAGGCGGGTTTGAATCAAATTAACAAGATTCAAAATTTATGATTAAAAACCTGACATACACGAGTACTTCCATTTTTCAAATTTTAAGAAATGAACATCTATTATACATTTGGGAGCTTAGTGTATAAAGTTATGTAAATAAGCACAATATAGCCGTAGTGTACCTTGTTAAGGTTGAACTCGAACAAAGGATCCTTATTGCTCTTCACAATCCTCTCCACTATCACCTTGCCGAACGTCCCTCTGTCCACGTTTGTGTCGACCTTGAATCTGTAAGTTAACATCACGAGCTATAAACAAACATCCCCCACGGGGCTACCCAGTATCTTACCAAACTAAAACTTAGGATGTCAATATTAACCCCTAACTTACTTTACTGTACAAAAGTCTTGATTTTTTTTTTAAATAGAATTTATATGCATGTATTATTACAAAAATACATACGCATTGAAAATTGAGATATAACATATTACATATATATTCATGCTCTAGTAAAACCTCAAATATATTCATTTATCCCCTTTAAAGTAGAATTATTTTTATAAAAAAACATATTTTGAATTCAAGATGACATGCTTCATAACACATATTATTGAAAGAAAGGCAACAAAAATTGTAATTTTGACTAAAATATATTCTTGTTACAGTACAAGCTCCTTGATGTAGGGAGCCACATTGCGTCCTTCACTTAACTTCAACTGTGAAGACTAAGCTGCCATCGACATCAACCAAATGAGTAGCTATCATTTAACTGCTTTCTAGCGGCTGAAATAGTAATTACAAGCGACAAACAGACAGTTTTGTTGAAAATGATTATTTTCTGGTCGCTACAGATATGGCCGAATACATTAGAGGGTCGTTAAGATTCTGCCAAAATTAAATTCCTGAATATATTAGGGTTTTTAAGTAAATAAGTTTGTATTATTATTATTATTATTATATTATTATTACCGCGTCTTACTAACCGTTCAGGTTATACGCACTCACGCTAATGTGTAATGGTAGGGTGATTGTGAGATGAAATGAAGGACCTACAGTTTAACGTGGGATCCGAACCACAGTGGAGGCCTGGCATTCCTAATATAAGTTTGTAATATATTTGAAAGGTACAGAAGAGGTGGATAGAAACATATAAAGGGGACAAACACAATATGGCCTTTACAATGAAAAGAAGAACACAGTTCACACTTTACACTGCTGCCACTGGACAGAGGTAATAATCCCCTGACTTTGGGTTCATCCTATCAGAACTCGTCACGGACGGTCTGTTTCGATACTTACTTGCATGCGTATTGTTTCTCAAAGTCTCTGCCCCTGAAGTCGGGCTCCTCCTTGGCCATCTCCTTATCCTCCCCTGCTTCCTCGTCCGCCACAAACATTTGTGAGCGTAGCCGTACAAGGATACGTCCGGGACGTACGAGCTTGGGCTTCAGACTGGCCCCCACGCGATGCCTGCAGACAAAGTGAATGTTTACGTGTTTTAACACACCTGAGGGGGAGTTGTCTCTACTGTCTGTGAGCGCAGAGTGCACCCACCTGTAGTTGGCGGTCTCGGGAAGTCGTCTGTCCGAGCGATAGCAGATCACCTCCAGCCCGAAGCGGTTACCCGCACCTTGGTCCATGAACGCCTGACACATCATGGAGAAGGAGATGTACGGGTGGAAGTACGACATGCCCACCTTGGCCTCGTACAGCGACGCCGACAAGATGTCCCACACCAGCTTGAAGAACGAGAAGTGGTGGACGGTGAACGAGACCACCGCCAGCCCGAACGAGTTGTGTCGCGAGAGGTCAGGGGGTGAGATGTGGGCACTTGTCAACTCCTCCCAGACCATCGGCTCTCCGTCTCGGGTCGAGCTCTGCCACACGCTCAGGCGCGCACGCCCGCCAAACCTCGCCATGATGGTGTGGTAGTCGGGAACGGGCAGCATAATTCTCACCTGCCGGCGATAATGAGAACAAAAGTTAGTTTAATGGAGGTAATTTCAAAACAAGATTTGACCCTGAATGGGTGATAGTTACCGGAACCTACTGAGACTGGCTAGTGCTGCTCCATGTCCCAGGTTGGCGGCTAAGCCCTGCGTCTTACTACTCGTCCAAGTCTGTCACACATTTATATCAAAAGTAAATATAAGGGAGACAATTGTGGAAAACATACTCACCCACTCCAGTGGTCGCATGACCTAAGGCCGGGATCCCCAATTATTTGTGATGGGAGGTCAGTTTTAAAAACCCTACATACTTCCACGGTCCGGCAAAACTTTAACAGTGACTCAAGTTGGAGCCCTGTTAGACTAAACTAGTTCTAACCCGTGATTCTCTTCCTTTTAGTTATTTTACTTACTTATTATTGCTGGTCCACCTACCGCCCACCACCGAGATAGCATCATTTCTTCTGTTTATTGCTACCTCGTCAAGGTCCTTGCGGTCCACCATTTGGGGACCCCTGTTCTAAGGCATCAGTCTTGCAATAGACTGAACTGGCGATGATGGGAAAAATCAGGGTTTGAATCCCAGTCGGGTGTACCGAGTTTTTTCCACACTCCCTTCACACAAATGTGGGTACACTTCCTCTAAATACATATGTGTACAACACAAACAGATAGTAAATAATAATAATAATATTTAGCACCGCGTCTTACTACCCGTTTGGGTTATACGCTTTAAGTACTAATTACTCTTAATGGATTAGGAATTGGAAAGGTTGAACTAGAGGAAGTGAACCCGCATTTGCGTGGAGGGAGAGTGGAAAACCATTTAGGAAGAACCACCCCCAGTTCACCCGACCGAGATTCGAACCTCGATCTCCCCGTCCTCAGCGGTCGAGCTCAACACAACAAGCGCGTTAGCCAACTACGCCACCGAGGCGGGTAACAGATAGTAAAACCAAGGCAAGATATAAACCCTGACCTTCACCATAAAACCAGATAGGACGAGACTCTTACTACTATCCTGGTGCTGTTGGTGTGGGTAGTATGCCCCTCTTGAGGTTGGTCAAGTTTAAATACCGCCAAGTTTGTTTATATATATTAATAATAATAATAAAAGCTATCAGAGATATGCTGACCCCTAGTGGCTCACTACATACAACCTGCAGCACGGGCGAGGGTCGAAGACTCACCGGGGGCCGGTTGGTGTCGAACTGGTGACCATGGGGGCCCAGCATGATGATGGGTGATGCCAGAGCCCTGGAGCTCTTCTCCAGCTGGGGCTCACTGTCAAACAACACGCGCAGGTACGCGTCCACGTCAGACTCCAGACAGCCGCGTGGGAACTCCACCTGTGGAAAAGAGTGCCGGTTGTTTCCTGACGCAACATGACCTGTGACCTCTCTGGGTCGGCTTTTTACACCGATCACAGCTCCCACTTCACACTGCTGCCACTGGCTGCCTCTCAAAGATTGTTACCACCCAAACCCCCGACCTAGGTTTCATTTTATCGGAACTCATCAGGGAGGAGCGTGAAACGTGTAACGCAACTTCCTAAACGAGGAAAACAAAGATGATAAAGAATGATAGGACACTTAGATGGGAACATGTCATTCTTTACCAAATCTTTTTTGTTTCTTTTGTGTTTTTTGATTTCCTCTTTTATGAAATTGCGTTGCGCATTTCAGGTTTCCCCCCTTATGAGTTCCAATAGAATGAAACCTAGGTCGGGGGTTTGGGCATTAACGATAGATTTTTAATAAATGATCTAACTATTTGTTCTACATTCTATTAAATTCTTAACATATGAATCAGTAAATATGTGAGTGCTTTTTTGAAAAATCTCAACAGATTGGAAATAAAACAGATAATTTAGTCTAGGTTACACTTTTCCAGACATGTAGTACCTCGACCCCAGGAACCTCGTCCATCCGGAGCCTGCCCCCTGTCCGGCATCGGATCCTCTTCATCACCTCCGGATAGGGCTCTTCCAGGATGACGGTGAACAGGCTGAAGTGGTCCGCCGTGATGATCAGACATCCGTTGCTGTCGGAACAAACTCGCACATGAGACCGACATGGACCACCATTCCTTGGGACTTAGGGGGTCCCTCGCACGCATTTACACTTCAACCAAGGATGGATCCTTTGTACCCCTCAAATCCACAAGGATATTTATATCCAACAATATTAAAAAAGAAATATTTTTTTTTAAATCTGGATTTTGGGCTTGTATTATTTTTATAGCTACTATAATGGTTACAAATGGTTTAATCCAATGTGGTTTTAGGACGACCCCAACAACCAGAGCCCAGACAATCACTTTAACACTCAAATGAACGCGAGTCCACACAGTTCAACGATAATAAAAAGTCCCAAATAATCTTGAGCCAATAAGAACAGGGTTGTGCATGTCCACAGATGACTAAAGTTTAATTATCTTCTGTGAGCGCACAACTCCAGTTTCAAGATTAAATGCCCGGTGAAATAAATAAACAATGCTTAAAATTACTGGTCAAAGTCAAAAGTGATTAGAAGAAATATGATAACAAAAATTATGTTTTGTAGATTAACTTAAGCCAATGAAAAAAAGAAATTGTATAGATGATGTTTTAAAAGATTAATAATAAAACCAGTCAGACACCTCGGCTCAGTTGGTAGCATGTCTGTCTACTGAGCTGAGGGTCCTGGGTTACACTCCAGGCATGGCCGGAACATCTATCATCGTTTACCCCTTCACAGTGATGAATTAACGGCCGGGGGACTGGATGTTGTGTTTGTCCTAGTCCTAAGTTATATTATAAGACATACAAAGCTATGACAGGCCTACCAAGCCGGGAGTGGAGAATATATATAATAATAAAACTCAAACTGTTTATTGATTGATATGCAAAGGTGGCATGATTTGGTAGAACTGTCAGGAAACAAAATAAATCTGCAAGGATGAATAAAAAATGTATCAATTAATTAAGGTGGCTTGGAAGGGAATGAGATTTCAGTTTTTTTTTACAGTTTTTATAGCAAATAAAAAGGTATTTTTTGGTAAAATAAATAAAATATTGCTTCAGTATCAATTTAGCTTAATTTCCTCCACTTGATGATATCAACAGTTGTTGAATATCTGTCAAGAACATGGCGGACTTGCAACAGGACCGGTTGATATTATAAAGTGTGGGAAACTGCTCCGTGTTTTTACTGTAGTCTATACGAGTTATTTTGGCCAAAAGTTGTAAGAAACCACAAAATACTGAACTTTTCTTGTGTTAGTTTTTACCGGCCGGTCTGAACATTTCTACAAATTTAACCATCTTACGGGTGAATTTCAACGTCCCCCATTGCATCAAGCTGGGGATCAAACTCCAGACCACAAGTTCAAAGTCTCAGGTGGTGCTACAAGCCCAACCCTGACAAAAAGTCACAGTCAGTCACAATTTTCAAACAAAGAACCTAAATTTTGAAATTACAAACATGGTTTTTTTTGTGGTCAACGTTGATATATTTTAAGCTGCTGTTTATTATTGTTATTTTATTTGTATTGATAATATACAGTAAAACAAACCCACTTCAGTGACCAAATGGTTTGAGGCGTCATTCTCAAGAAGACACAGGATAGAGTCTTTATCGGTCGTAGTGAAAGTGTGGTTTTACCTAAAAGGTTTTCCACTTTCCCTGTATGAAAATGCGGGTACAATTCCTCTATAATTTATATTAGCAACTGATCCTTAACATATTTGTGTTATCAGTACATTTAGCAAGACACCAACAAAATCAAGGATGACCGCAAATCACGTGACCTGCCGTATGAATACAATGAAAGTAGATCTAGTAGTTTTTCTATGGAAATCAGACTGTGGCTTTGAGCAGGGCGGATTGTCCGTCAGCGCCAACATTTTGAAACTGGTGCTGGACTGGCTCACTTGTAGAAAAAGTCCTTCTTGGGGAGTCTCTGCCATTGGGGGGTCTGTTTCTCGGGGGTGTTGCTGTAGAGACAGCTCAGCCACGACTCCTCCTGGGGCTCCACCTCCAGGGGGATCACCAACAGGGCCGGTAACGTCTCGTAGAACTGGACACCGTGAGGCTCCATCGACACGACGGGGCTCACGTGGTGGACACGCAGCCCACAGTACAGTCCCTGCCTGAGGATACAAAGAGTCTGTCATCTCACTAGAGGCTGCTAGATGATACTAGAGGCTGCTAGATGCTACTAGAGGCTGCTATAAGCTACTAGAGGCTTGCTAGAGGCTGCTATAGGCTACTATAGGCTGCTACAGACTACTAGATGCTACTAGAGACTACTAGATGCTTCTATAGGCTACTAGATGCTGCTATAGGCTATTGTAGGCTACTAGAGGCTGCTAGATGCTACTAGAGGCTGCTAGACACTACTAGATGCTGCTATAGGCTACTAGAGGCTGCTAGACACTACTAGATGCTGCTATAGGCTACTAGATGCTACTAGAGACAAAGATGTTGAGATTACAAGGAACATGGACAATCCATTACCATATTTTTTGTTTGTGTCATGTTTTAGGAGTGTCGAGCACTTTTTTTCAAATCAAAGCAAACTTGAACCAAATTTAAGTTGTAGGCCTACTAAATATTCTCATAGTTGAATCAAGCTTCAAATACTTTTTGTTAATTGTTCTAGCCCCATGTTTGAAAAAAAAAAAATGTTGGGCCTATTTATTTTACTTTAATACAGTAGAAAGTGAATATATTTTATTTCAAAATTGTTTTGTTAAGCAGTATTTATGTAATTCTAATCTGATAGATCGAGTTATTACTACAGCATGTACTTCATGTGAATATTAAATGATGATTTAGTTACACTCGGCTCGCCTTGAAGTACACTTATAGGCTGTACCATGGTGGAACCAAGCGAGGTAAGCGCTCTACCTTTCAGGGTAGACAAAGGCAACATACAGGAGCTCAGTGGTAAACCTGACAGCCCCTAGTTAAGTCTGCTCTCGTGTTAAGGTTGGACGCACTGTCCGGTTTATTGGGAGGTTTCTGCGGCTCGAGAAGAAACAAGACAAACCAACCTGTAAGAGTTCCCATCGTTCTCGGTATTCAGATTTATCCTATACTTCCCGCGATACCCCGACGGATTGATCGTGGGGATGATGGCGGTCACCTTCTCTTCACAGATCATCACCACCTTGGCACTCTCCCGCACTTTACGCAAACACTCGAGTTCCGCCTCAGAGTCCCAATCCATCTCCACCGTGACGCACGGCTGGCCCAGCTCGCTACAGTCAGAGTCCCACCCGGTGTTGGTCAGGTCGGCAGCCTCCGAGTCTGTCGCGACGTCTTCCTCGATCATATCCACGGCCTCGCTCTGGACGCTGCCCATCCCGCTCACCGAACTGCAGTG
>CABEEJ010007090.1:22309-33880 GCA_901482245.1 Timema douglasi | reverse complement strand
TTTTAAGTCTATACTAAGGGCGCATAAAAGCCTTGTGGTGGCGGCCCTGATTATAAACCCTGATTTTTACAAGAAGCCCACATTTTACCTCCAATATTGATCACTAAAATTTGGCGTTTGTTTTAGAAATTACCTTACGTGGTTTATTAATTATAAAATTTATCTAAAAGTTATCATAATTATCCAATAATAATTTATTCTTCCCTATGAATTACTCTATTTTCTCTTTATATTTTTTTTAGCACCGCGTCTTACTACCCGATCGGGCTATACGCTTTGTGTAGTAATTACGCTAATGGTTTTAGGAATAAGTAAGGTTATATTAAGAGAAAGTGTACCCACATTTGCGTGGTAAAAAATAGAGAGAGAGAAAGAGAGAGAGAGTGGAAAATCATTTTGGAAAAAACCGCCCTCAGTACACCCGACCAAGATTCGAACCTTGATCTCCCGGTCGTTGGAGTTCTAGCCTACTGCGAGAGGAGTGCGTTAGACCATGTGGCCACCGAAGCGGGTTAATTGTTAATTAAACGGGATAAGAATTAAATTAAATTGTTGTGATTTATTCCCCCTCTTCCCCGCGCTCTTGTGACAATATGAGTTCCCATTTTTCAAATAACGGGCCTCATATGAAAATAAGGCTGTACCCATACGAACCTATAACTTGGAATTACGCATCAAACCCTTTAGGGGTTAAAAGTTGAGGATAAATTATATCTGGGGGTACCAACAAAAAAAGGCTGAATACCTTCTCTAGTTTATAAATGTACACACGCACAAAACCTGTTTTCAACAAGCTCCAAATACAGGGCAGACAACTTATATGTCAATCAATATTTGCTACCGTTGAGCTTTGTTTAGAAAATGCGCGTATAAACTATTCCCGCCAGGAAGTATTGTTCGAACACGTGTGACATCCCTCCGCGTGAAAGAAACCCTGTGACGCCACTGGTTACGGTGATTCCTATTGTCCTCTTGTGATATCAGTCATCAGGATACCAGGATACCAGGAAAGGGAAGGAGGTATTGACACCTCCTCAGCTCAATGACAGACACTAACCTTTTAACATTGTCACCAAATTGCGTGTCAACTTTTGATCTTGGTGAGTGGATACTGGGTCTAGTAGATCTATGGATTAACGAACCCTTTTTTTTTAAAAACGTTTGGACTCACCAACACCGGTGGGCTAGTGGTTTGAATGTCAGGATCATACAAAAGTTTGGTTTACCGATGACGGAGANGTCAGGATCATACAAAAGTTTGGTTTACCGATGACGGAGATTTGAATCACGGTCAGATGTGTTGAGGAGTGGTTTTTCCACCGGACCCCTGACTTCATACAATGTCACATAAGTGCAAAGTCAAGTCTGCAGCAGAGAAGTTATTCTATTACCAATCGATCAATGTCCAAAAAAGATTGTAAAAGAAACGACACATTTCATCTCACAAGACGTGATCATATTGATAGTGTAGTAATTGGTCGCTGATAAAAAGTGTCTAACACTTTTTAAACAAAGTATCTGTCAGCTCTTCTGGTTCTCTGTGAACTTAGAACTCTTGACTTTGTTCCTAGAAAGTGTATTATATTCAAGCTGACACAATCGACACAATCACCAATACAGCTCCGATACATCACTAGCAAGTGTCACTGCACACATGTTAAAATATACAGCACGTGATATTATTATTATCACCGCGCCTTACTACCCGTTCATGTTATACGCACTTACGCTAATGTGTAATGGTAGGGTGATTGTTAGACAAAATGGAGGACCTACATATAACGTGGGATCCGAACCACGGTGGAGGCCTGTAATTCCCTCACATTCACAAGTTGTGATTAATACACGTCTTTGTCAGAGGTGAAGGAAGGGTTTGGCAATCAGATAAATCTGTGCCGGGACCGAGGATTGAACCCCGGACCCTCAGTACAAAAGTCCAACAGCTTACCCCTAGACTCACCAGGTCACCTGCAATTACAGCACGTATTACTACACGGTACACTCATACTGGAATATACAACACGTATTTCTACATTAACACTAGAATATACAACACGTTAACTTATTGATAAAGGTGGTCAGTTATGGTCAAAGAAGCCCTACATTGTTCTGTTTATTGAATTATTAGTCTGGACAGACAGACCGACAAACAGACAGATGGACAACTGACGATTGTTTCCATAGATGTAAGAATATTTGTACTCAGTGATTGATATAATATTTTCTATCAACAGTTGGTGATCTGACCTGGTCTATCTTGCAGTTGGTACCACACTCCATGTCCAAGCTGCCCTCCTCTGTCTGATTCTGAAACAAGACGATGGATAGATTAGTTCTTGTATAACTTTATATACAGACTCTTTAACTAAAGCCCCTGACAAATTAGAGAGAGACAATTCAAATACAATTTGTAATTAAGTGCAAGCGTTAATTCAGTGTAAAGAAGATTTGATTAAGTACAAAGAGAAATGTCATATTTAATTTAATTTAGAACAAAATTGCAAGATTAATCAAGCACAAAATACAATGTTCAAATTAAGAATAAAGAAAAGGGTAAGGTTTAATCAAGTATAAAGCAAAATTGTAAGATTTGATTGCATACCAAAAAAAGCGCAAGATTTAATTAAATATAAAGAAAAGAGTAAGGCTTAATTAAGTGCAGAGCTAAAATTGTAAGATTTAATTAAGTATAAAGCAAAGTGAAATATTTAATTATGTGTAAAGAACATAGCAAGATTTAATTAAATAAAAAGCAAAAGTGCTAGATTTAATTAAATATAAAGTAAACTAGCAAGCTTTAATTAAGTATAAAGTAAAAGTGCAAGATTTATCATAGCCAAGTGAACGATTTAATTAAGTCTGTAACAATGTTCTGCACAAGATATAGTTATTATTATTAGCACCGCGTCTTACTACCCGTTCGGGTTATGCGCACTTACGCTAAAGTGTAATGGTAGGGTGATTGTGAGATGAAATGGAGGACCTACAGTTTAACGTGGAATCCGAACCACGGTGGAGGCCTGGCATTCCCCACATTCACAAGATGTCTTGTCAGAGGTGAAGGAAGGGTTTGGTGATCAGATAAATCTGTGCCGGGACCGAGGATTGAACCCCGGACCCCCAGCACAGAAGTTCGACACCTTACCCCTAGACCACCAGGTCACCACGAAATATAGTTAAGTCTACCATTTGATAACAATGTTGTTAGTGCGACCATCATACCAAAGGACATCATTATCTTGCTATTGGCCTTCACAGAAGACACAACAGCTCGTCATGTTGTAGAGAAACAACAGCTCGTCATGTTGTAGATAAAGTTTGCGCCTCTACCGAATTACCCGCAAGTTGCCATGATAGCTAATAGGTCTGCCCATAGTTGCCATGAATATGATCGTTCACACGTAGCGGTTAACTTGTACTGAATTCAGTAATGAATTGAAAATATCGCTCATGTGTAGTATTATTATTAGCACCGCGTCTTACTACCCGTTGGGGTTATACGCGTTTACGCTAATGTGTAATGGTAGGGTGATTGTGTTATGAAATGTAAGACCTACAGCTTAACGTGGAATCCGAACCACGGTGTGAGGCCTGGCATTCCCCACATTCACAAGATGTCTTGTCAGAGGTGAAGGAAGGGTTTGGCAATCAGATAAATCTGTGCCGGGACCGCGGATTGAACCCCGGCCGCCAGCACAGAAGTCTTGACACCTTACCCCTAGACCGCCAGGTCACCTCATGTGTAGTAGATACGGAAACTTATATACGTAAGAGGGGAAGTTAGCAAAAATATAAGTTTTTAGAGGGGTTTGGAACCCCCAAACCAAAAACTTGTCTGGAAAATCTTTGAAAATTGGATGTCTGGAAAAGCTATTTTGAGAGATCTTTACCCGGCAAATTTTTGAGAATTGTTTGTCACTATAAGATATTTGGAGTTCTTCTTTGGCTTCGGTCCGCAACAGTGGTTTTAAAATAGCGGTACTCAGGAATTATGAGATGAAACTGGTCACATGGACCCTAGAAGACCTAGGTTTTATCTGTGGTCCGTGGAACTAGGATCCAACAATATCATCTCTCCGATTGTTTGATATATCTGGGAGCTAACATGTGCTCAACGGGCAGTCTAACCATTCTTGTAAGGTCAGACAGTATCTTGCGCTGAGTCTGCCCCTAAATGCCGGCAACCCACAAAGAGCTGTATTGAACCATGACGCGAAGGAGTGCTAACTTCCACACCCTGACGGGGTTGGCGCGCGGAAACTTAGCCACGGAGCTGAGGGGCCCATATCTTTATAGTAGTGATTACAGGTCTAGAGGTCTTTAGTGATATCTCAGGTAGTGATTACAGGTCTAGAGGTATTTAGTGATATCTCAGGTAGTGATTACAGGTCTAGAGGTCTTTATTGATATCTCAGGTAGTGACTACAGGTCTAGAGGTGTTTAGTGATATCTCAGGTAGCAACTACAGGTCTAGAGGTCTTTAGTGATATCTCAGGTAGTGATTACAGGTCTATGGGACCCTGGTTATATCCCAGGTAGTGACTACAGGTCTATGTAACCCTTTATATCCCAGGTAGTGACTACAGGTATAGAGGTCTTTAGTGATATCTCAGATAGTGACTACAGGTCTATGGAACCCTGGTTATATCCCAGGTAGTGATTATAGGTCTATGGGACCCTAGTTATATCCCAGGTAGGGACTACAGATCTATGGAACCCTGGTTATATCCCAGGTAGTGACTACAGGTCTAGAGGACCCTGGTTATATCCCAGGTAGTGACTACAGGTCTAGAGGACCCTGGTTATATCCCAGATAGTGACTACAGGTCTAGAGGACCCTGGTTATATCCCATTTAGTGACTACAGGTCTAGAGGTCTTTAGTGATATCTCAGGTAGTGATTACAGGTATATGGGACCCTGGTTATATCTCAGTTAGTGACTACAGGTCTAGAGAACCCTGGTTATATCTCAGGTAGTGATTACAGGTATATGGGACCCTGGTTATATCTCAGTTTGTGACTACAGGTCTAGAGGACCCTGGTTATATCCCAGGTAGTGACTACAGGTCTAGAGGCCCCTGGTTATATCCCAGATAGTGACTACAGGTCTAGAGGCCCCTGGTTATATCCCAGGTAGTGACTACAGGTCTAGAGGCCCCTGGTTATATCCCAGGTAGTGACTACAGGTCTAGAGGCCCCTGGTTATATCCCAGATAGTGACTACGGTTCTAGAAGTAGTATGTCTCTCTGGCCATTAACACACGAGAGAGACCAGAAGGAGATAGCTGACACGAATAGAAATATAAAGTGAGGTAATCGACACGTGGATTGGCGTCTAAACGCTGGTCACACGGACTCGCGCACCGATAGCTCTTCCAGCTCAGCCGTGCAGGCTTTCATCCTGGTCAGTGTCTCATCATAGAACAGGTCTGTGCTTTCATGAGTGGAAATATTCTTGTTTCAAACCGAGATGTTTCATTGAGCCGGTACGAACCCACGCCCCCCTTGCAGTAATGATTTCCCTCCCCACTTCCTCCAACTGGTGAATGCAGGGTGGAGGAGGAGGAGGGAGGCCGGATGAACAGGTAGCTACTGTACCTCCGGATGTGACGCTTTCGTGATTTGGACGGACCTGCACTTACTTGCCATCTGGTGATACAGGCTACATTCCAGGATGTACGGTACACTCTGGTCCAACAACAACTATATCTCAGTAATCCAACATTCATCCACCGTAGATACAGCCTAACATATCAACGGTCATAACCCTGACGACTCACAGACTGTACGTACAATCCAGTGTGTCGGACTGTACTAGTAACACTTCTGGCACGAGACCTACAGCCAGTAAACAAGAAGCTGTCATCTCATCTGTACCAATTGCTGGACCGCAGACGGAGCAGCTAGTGATTGACTCACTCCCGGCTCGAGGGCAGCTGTCCCCCCCGCCCCTTACATCACTGTCCTGCCCTAGCACACACTGGACCATATGTGGACATTACACTACTACAGGGACCGATGCCGATACATTAATACTTCCAGACACACTGTGATGGATAGCTAGCGGTGTGTGTGTGTGTGTGTGTGTCTCCTACACGTGGAGTAGGAGTACCATTGTCTGTCTACTGTCTTGAACTGATCCATAGATCTCTACAAAGTGACAGTATGAGGACCATTGTCTGTCTTCTGTATTGAACTGATCCATAGATCTCTACAAAGTGACAGTATGAGTACCATTGTCTGTCTCCTGTCTTGAACTGATCCATAGATCTCTACAAAGTGACAGTATGAGGACCATTGTCTGTCTACTGTCTTGAACTGATCCATAGATCTCTACAAAGTGACAGTATGAGGACCATTGTCTGTCTCCTGTCTTGAACTGATCCATAGATCTCTACAAAGTGACAGTATGAGGACCATTGTCTGTCTCCTGTCTTGAACTGATCCATAGATCTCTACAAAGTGAAGCGTATAACCCGAATGGTTAGTAAGACGTGGTGCTAAATAATAATAATCTACAAAGTGACAGTATGAGTACCATTGTCTGTCTCCTGTCTTGAACTGATCCATAGATCTCTAGAAAGGGGCAGTATGAGCACCATTGTCTGTCTCCTGTCTTGAACTGATCCATAGATCTCTAGAAAGGGGCAGTATGAGCACCATTGTCTGTCTCCTGTCTTGAACTGATCCATAGATCTCTAGAAAGGGGCAGTATGAGGACCATTGTCTGTCTTCTGTATTGAACTGATCCATAGATCTCTACAAAGTGACAGTATGAGGGCCATTGTCTGTCTTCTGTCTTGAACTGATCTATAGATCTCTAGAAAGTGGAAGTCGGTGGAGTATCGTCTGTCTTGAACTGATCCATAGAGATCTACAAATGACAGTAGATGGATCATTTTTCTGCCTCATGTCGAGGAAGGATCCATAGATCTTTACAAAGTGATGGTAGGAGTATCCTAGACGCTAGAGACACTTTACGGCGCCTTCCATATTAATCGATATTTTCTGTTCTATTTCTATCACGAGCTGTTGGAGAACTTGTTGCATCCAAACATTAAACGCTAGATAGCAGCAAGGTCAATATGATAAACTGTGATCTAAGAGGTCATCAAAGGGCAGCAAAAGTGAAATATTGCTTTATTAAAATAACAAGTGATTGTAGCTAGTATAAGGTTGTGGACAAAGATCGTTATTAGTGTGACATGTACCTATACTGTTTGATAGTAGCCAGTAACAAGAGTATCAGACAAGGATAGTTGTTACTGTGATATGTCTTCTGTCTGATTGTAGCTAGTAACAAGAGTACCAGACAAGGATAGTTGTTACTGTGATATGTCTTCTGTCTGATTGTAGCTAGTAACAAGACTATCAGACTAGTATAGTTGTTACTGTGATATGTATACTGTTTGATAGTAGCCAGTAACAAGAGTATCAGACAAGGATAGTTGTTACTGTGATATGTCTTCGGTCTGATTGTAGCTAGTAACAAGAGTACCAGACAAGGATAGTTGTTACTGCGATATGTCTAATGTCTGATTGTAGCTAGTAACAAGAGTACCAGACAAGGATAGTTGTTACTGCGATATGTATAATGTCTGATTGTAGCTAGTAACAATAGTATCAGACAAGGATAGTTGTTACTGCGATATGTCTACTCAGTTCTCACTTTCACAAGGCCTTTGTATATGATATATTACCTTGAAACACAGAAAGTCTGACACTGGTTCTACCAGACTCTACAACACTCACCTGCAGAGGACATCTCATCTGACACTGGTTCTACCAGACTCTACAACACTCACCTGCAGAGGACACCTGACACTGGTTCTACCAGACTCTACAACACTCACCTGCAGAGGACACCTCATCTGACACTGGTTCTACAGACTCTACAACACTCACCTGCAGAGGACGTCTGACACTGGTTCTACCAGACTCTACAACACTCACCTGCAGAGGACACCTCATCTAACACTGGTTCTACCAGACTCTACAACACTCACCTGCAGAGGACGTCTGACACTGGTTCTACCAGACTCTACAACACTCACCTACAGAGGACACCTCATCTGACACTGGTTCTGCCAGACTCTACAACACTCACCTGCAGAGGACACCTCATCTGACACCGGTTCTCCAGCTCCTCCAGAAGTTCTTCTCCAGCGAATGTGTGCAGCGAGACCGGAAGTAAGCACGCAAGCACTAGACCGGTCAACAACCACGACACGTTCCCCATGGTTCGATCTACCTGCGCGCACCCCTCATGTCCCTGTGGCAACACACACCCCCTTGACCTGCAGCCCTACCGGACTAGCCGTGAACTCACTGGACGACAAGACTGAGGATCTGACATCGAACCACAGTGACGGGGATGTTG
The DNA here is from genome assembly GCA_901482245.1 of Timema douglasi. NCBI lineage: Eukaryota > Metazoa > Arthropoda > Insecta > Phasmatodea > Timematidae > Timema > Timema douglasi. The sequence goes on along the minus strand of CABEEJ010007090.1, from coordinate 25,500 downwards.
TTTATCGGTGACAATACTTCTAGGGGAAGAGTTTCTCTCCAACAACTCGACACCGGACACTTCCCAAGATCACAATCGGCGTGTGCCCATCTCCGTAGAGTTCTGTCAGTTCTCCACAGACGCTCAACCAAACTGAACTTCTCTGAACAATTCCAGTAACACAAAAAAACACGTCAACGAACGTCACTATGCACTGGAATATTTAGACACACCAAACAACACACATCGTCAAACAATGCAACTAACTGTTCCAAGAAATATTTCAAAACTTGAATTCAACCCACGATAAAAATTAATATATCATCAACACAATCCAGTAAATGTTCAATATGTCACAAATAATAAGATTATCTTTTAATATTTCTGTTAACGTTCACTTTTAAATAGACTAATAATAAAAAAACACACACATAAGAACACGTGTTGGGACGTCCCACTTGAAGATTATTAACACGTGGAGTTGTCGTGGTGAGCTGATCGGACGTCGTCTAGCGTCGCGGCGCTTATCGCCCGCGCGTTCCAACTGTCACGACCCGCATGGCTCGTCGGTTGCTGACGGACTGTGTGTGGCGAGTGCGCGGGACGCTAGAGTGAGGGGAGGGCACACAAGAGAGTACAGCCCCCTCCCCCTCTCCGAGCGGGTGACGGGAAGTGAGTACAGGGTTGCCAATCCCCTCCCCCCCCCCAACCCCTTCCTCACGTCCTTGTTAGTTGTTGATTGGCGGGTAAATATTGTCTTGTAATGGGTTTGTTTAGTTTCTCTTGGAGGGCGTCGCTCGGACCAGGAGATTCCCTCGTTCTGGGGAGGAGTTGTTGTACTCACTGACATGCTCCTCTCTCTAGTACTGAGTACACAGAAAGAGGAAGGTGGCAGAACTGACCAGTTAGTCCTGTAGTCCGTGACTCAGTGGTAAAAGAGACCGAACACAAGTCTACCAGTTAGTCCTGTAGTCCGTGACTCATTGGTAAAAGAGACCGAACACAAGTCTACCAGTTAGTCCTGTAGTCCGTGACTCATTGGTAAAAGAGACCGAACACAAGTCTATCAGTTAGTCCTGTAGCCCGTGACTCAGTGGTGGAGAGACCTAACACAAATCTACCAGTTAGTCCTGTAGCCCATGACTCATCGGTAAAAGAGACAGAACACAAGTCTACCAGTTAGTCCTGTAGTCCACGACTAAGTGGTTGGAGAGACCGAACACAATTCTACCAGTTAGTCCTGTAGCCCATGACGAAGTGGTTGGAAAGACCGAACACAAGTCTATCAGTTAGTCCTGTAGCCCATGCCTCATTGGTAAAAGAGACCGAACACAAGTCTACCAGTTAGTCCTGTAGCCCGTGACTCAGTGGTGGAGAGACCTAACACAAGTCTACCAGTTAGTCCTGTAGCCCATGACTCATCGGTAAAAGAGACCGAACACAAGTCTACCAGTTAGTCCTGTAGTCCACGACTAAGTGGTTGGAGAGACCGAACACAATTCTACCAGTTAGTCCTGTAGCCCATGACTAAGTGGTTGGAAAGACCGAACACAAGTCTATCAGTTAGTCCTGTAGCCCATGCCTCATTGGTAAAAGAGACCGAACACAAGTCTATCAGTTAGTCCTGTAGCCCGTGACTCAGTGGTGGAGAGACCTAACACAAGTCTACCAGTTAGTCCTGTAGCCCATGACTCATCGGTAAAAGAGACCGAACACAAGTCTACCAGTTAGTCCTGTAGTCCACGACTAAGTGGTTGGAGAGACCGAACACAATTCTACCAGTTAGTCCTGTAGCCCATGACTAAGTGGTTGGAAAGACCGAACACAAGTCTATCAGTTAGTCCTGTAGCCCATGCCTCATTGGTAAAAGAGACCGAACACAAGTTTATCAATTAGTCCTGTAGTCCACGACTAAGTGGTTGGAGAGACCGAACAAAAGTCTATCAGTTATTCCTGTAGCATAACTAGAGCACATCCAAAAGCGGGTGTGCAGTACTAGACGCACTCTCCTTGTTTAATTTACTGTCCACTTCTTGTGATGGTATAATCGGTGTTTAGAAAGTGCGCGTAAAACAGCCTGCGAGCACAGACTGCTTGAGCCTAATACAATCCTCGGAGAGGAGTTAATTAAGAGGGCTCGGTTGACCACATTCCCGCGGTTTCATCGGCTGAGCAGTTATAGTGGAGTAGTGGCGTACTTTACAAGAGGTCAGTCAATCATAGGCAAGTTGATGTTCATACAATCACAGTCACAAGCAGGTTCATATCAACACAATCACACAGTCGCAGATCATTTTATATTCACACAATCACAAGAAAGTTAATATCCACACACAGTCACTTTGAGGGTGAATGGAACAAACATTCCTTCGTAGAGAGGATAGAACGAACTTTCACTCGTAGAGAAAAATAGTGAACTTTCACTCACAGAGAAGATGGAACAAACTTTCACTCGCAGAGAAGGTGGAACAAACATTCATTCATAGAGAAAAATAGTGAACTTTCACTCACAGAGAAGATGAAACAAACATTCACTCGTAGAGAAGATGGAGCAAACTTTCACTCGCAGAGAAGGTGGAACAAACATTCATTCATAGAGAAAAATAGTGAACTTTCACTCACAGAAAAGATGAAACAAACATTCACTCGTAGAGAAGATAGAACAAACTTTCACTCGTAGAGAAAAATAGTGAACTTTCACTCACAGAGAAGATAAAACGAATTTTCACTCATAGAAAATATTGAACGAAAATTCACTCGTAGAGAAGATGGAACAAACTTTCACTCGTAGAGAAGGTGGAACAAACATTCATTCATAGAGAAGGTAAAACGAACTTTCACTCATATGGAAGATGAAACAAACAATCACTCATGGAGAAGATAGAACAAATATTCACTCGTGGAGAAGATAGAACGAACTTTCACTCGTAGAGAATATGGAACCAACTTTCACTCGTAGAGAAGATAGAACAAACATTCACTCATAGAGAGAGAAGATAGAACAAACATTCACTCGTAGAGAAGATGGAACAAACATTCATTCATAGAGAAGGTAAAACGAACTTTCACTCATATGGAAGATGAAACAAACAATCACTCATGGAGAAGATAGAACAAATATTCACTCGTGGAGAAGATAGAACGAACTTTCACTCGTAGAGAAGATAGAACAAACATTCACTCGTAGAGAAGATAGAACAAACATTCACTCG
>CABEEJ010007090.1:0-17568 GCA_901482245.1 Timema douglasi | reverse complement strand
GAACACAAACTAAGAGTGTGAACCGGGCCTAAGACGGGAATGTTTCTCTCTGTGACGGAACACAAACTAAGAGTGTGAACCGGGCCTAAGACGGGAATGTTTTTCTCTGTGATGGAACACAAACTAAGAGTGTGAACCGGGCCTAAGACGGGAATGTTACTCTCTGTTACGGAACACAAACTAAGAGTGTGAACCGGGCCTATTATGGGAATGTTTCTCTCTGTGACGGAAAACAAACTAAGAGTGTGAACCGGGCCTATTATGGGAATGTTTCTCTCTGTGACGGAACACAAACTAAGAGTGTGAACCGGGCCTATAATGGGAATGTTTCTCTCTGTGACGGAACACAAACTAAGAGTGTGAACAGGGCCTAAGACGGAAATGTTTCTCTCTGTAACGGAACACAAACTAAGAGTGTGAACCGGGCCTAAGACGGGTAATGTTTCTCTCTGTGACGGAACACAAACTAAGAGTGTGAACCGGGCCTAAGACGGGAATGTTTCTCTCTGTGACGGAACACAAACCAAGAGTGTGAACCCGGCCTGAGACGTGAGTAGGATCTAGAGATATATTCCAGGCAGCCTCTGGTTGACAGCACGTGGAGGTACTCCAGGACTCAATCCCGGGACACCCGATACTCCTCGTCCCGACACAAGAGCACCCTCTGTTGGAGGACAGTACAGTGGGGAGCTGTAAGGGTGGTCAACCCCTGCAACACACAGGCTCAGAGAGGTTAAGCTAGTTTGTTAGTTGTGGACTCATATGGCCAAGGGGTCTGTAAAGTGGCGGGAATCATTCTTTGGTTTTAATACCCGCGTCTTACTACCTGTTCAGGTTGTACACATATATTATAATTACTTTAATGGGGTATGGATGAGGAAGTAGGTTAGATGTAATCTGCCCACATTTGCGTGGAAGGAGGTTGGAAAACCGTTTAACATAAAAAACCTATCTATAGACCCAACCGGGATCCAAACCCCAATCTCCGTGTCATCAGCAGGTGACTTATTTAGATTATATTAGAATAGATTAAAACCCTAGTCTCCCTTAGGGATGACAAAGATTTATCGATAAAAATATATCTATTGCCTTGATAAATACATAAATTTATCAATACAGCTTGTGAATAAAAAAACAATCAACTATTTTTTTTATTTATCTTTTATTAACCAAGTCTATTATTTTCGTACCTTTATTTAACTTGTCTGCTATTTTCAACCGCTAAATAAAACATTTTACAAGCGAAAAAGATCGAAGAGTTGTATTTCATAGCAGTAGCCCTCTTAATACCATAGTCACAGTTCTCCCAGAGCAATAAGTCGCAAATAACCGAGATATCGATATATGATCTATATATCGTAGCTTTAGATATACACCATAACATAAATCATATGATAAATACATCGATATATTAGAGAAAATTGACAACCCTACCGTGCCCTCCCCGTACAAACCGGACATGACGTCACGGCAGAGGTTTGGCACCTTTCCTTTCAGTCGGATGTTTCATCATTAGCCATCAGTATTTCAATTGGTTTGTTGCAGCTCTCCTCCACTTTTGTCCATCCCGGACCTTTTTTTTTGTACCTTCTGCCGACATCATCCGCTATCTTCCTTCTATACCTATCTTCGTCAAACTATCACGTGGCCTACCACGCTAACCATTCGTTGATATATTCCTTTCCAAAGTTTCCTTTATTCTGTAGCTTCTAATCGTTCCCTTTCAGTTGAGCCAATAACCTGCCCCGTGGTGTAGAGCTCAATGCACCTGGCTACGAGCCCTAGAGGTCTCTGGCTCGTTTCCCGGCTGGTACCTTCTGTATTTTTCCTGAAAGGCGAACTACCCCAATGATCGCCAGATTTTGGATAATTGGGCTTAAGTTAGGGTGTGATTGTTTCGACTGGTTCCACACCATCTTATTCACCATCATCATCATATTCACCATCACCATCATATTCAGCATCATATTCATCATCATATTCACCATCACTATCATATTAATCATATTCACCATCACCATCATATTCATCATACTCACCATCACCATCATACTCATTATCACCATCATACTCACCATCACCTTCATACTCTTCATATTCACCATCATATTCACATTCACCATCACCATCATAATTACCATAATCATACTCACCATCACCATCATACTCACCATCACCATCATACTCATCATCATCATACTCCCCATCACCATCATACTCCCTATCACCATCATACTCCCCATCACCATCATACTCCCCATCACCATCATACTCCCCATCACCATCATACTCACCATCACCCTCATACTCACCATCACCATCATACTCACAATCATCCTCATACTCACTATCACCATCACCTCATCTCACCAGGACATGGAAAGAGTCTCCACAGAAAGGATGTACTATTAGTACATTAGTACTGGACAATCTTTTCACAAACTGGGTTATGATTGATGTAAACCAGATGCGCAATATTATATACATACCACCAATGGTCCATGTTTCGCATCCATAAAGTGCAAGGCTCCAAACACAGGCCTTTAAGAACCTTTTCTTGATTTCCGAATTGTTACTACTCAAGGTTAGTAATGTCTTCTTGCTATGGAAAGTTTTATTGTCTGTGAATATTCTTCTTCCTAACACAGATGTCTTTTTAAAATTCTAGTTACGAGATGCCTTCGCTATCTCTTTTCTTCGTGATATGAAATGAAATCAACTAAATAATACGGTCAAATTACACACGTGTTAATAATTAACCTTGTGGTTTGTGAAATTTGGTACCTGTTTGCGGTTATATATACATACAGTTTACATATATAATGAAATCTATTAATAACGGACACCTTTCAGGATCGAAAAAAATGTCCGTTATTAAGAAGTTTCCACTATATGTGAAAATAATTTAATTTATTAAAATAAAAAACATATTGTTTGAACACACATTAACTACAGTAGTCTTATTAATGTATTGTGCAGTATTGTATGTAGGAATGAATATATTATAATCGGTGACCTGGCGGTCTAGGGGTAAGGTGTCAGACTTCCATGCTGGCGGCCGGGGTTCAATCCTCGGTCCCGGCAAAGATTTATCTGATTACCAAACCCTTCCTTCACCTCTGACAAGACATCTTGTGAATGTGGGGAATGCCAGGCCTCCACCGTGGTTCGGATTCCACGTTAAACTGTAGGTCCTCCATTTCATCTCACAATCACCCTACCATTACACATTAGCGTAAGTGTGTATAACCCGAACGGGTAGTAAGACGCGGTGATAATAATAATAATAATATATTATACTGTACAGCTTGCTTGATACCCAGAGCAATGCGCAAATAAAATAAAGGGTAAACAGTAGGTATTTTGTAATGTACATTATTATACTGCTGGAACAATACCACCAACCCTTCCGAGACGACCTTGAAATAACGTACAGTAGCCCCGTGGCTTCTTTGGTGCTGATTGACAATTCACAGCTGACAGTCAACACTTAGGTATATACCTACATTTTGACCGTCAGAAGTGACAGCTGCTAAACACATGTTTTTGCAGATCATATATAATAATATTTAGCACCGCGTCTTACTAACCGTTCGGGTTATACGCTTTAAGTACTAATTACTCTAATGGATTAGGAATTGGGAAGGTTGAATTAGAGGAAGTGAACTCGCATTTGCGTGGAGGGAGAGTGGAAAACCATTTAGGAAAAACCACCCCAGTTCACCCGACCGAGATTCGAACCTCGATCTCCCCGTCCTCAGCAGTCGAGCTCAACACGACAAGCGCGTTTAGCCAACTACGCCACCGAGGCGGGTTGCAGATCATATAGTTCGGCGTAGGGATACATAATTTGTTCTGGTAACTTTTCAAAGCTGTCAGCTGTGTGCTTTGAAAACTTTCCCTAGAACTACTCACACTTCACTAAAGACAGGGGCATTCCTAACGCGCCCACTGTGAACTACTGAATATGGACCGATTATTTCAACTATTTTTGTCCGTTGTTTAGAGATGTGTATGCATAAATAAGCGTACATAGCAGTGTCCGTTATTAGGCAGTTGTTTCACCGTAAGAGTCCATATTATTTTGCCGGGAAAATTTAAACCGTCCGTTATAAAGAAGATTCCGTAATTCAGAGGTGTCCGATAAGGGAGATTTCACTGTATTTAATTATCATAGGTTCTTTAGTTATTTGGGATGATTAAGGTAGAATATAGATTAAATGTACCTTCTTTTGCATGAATGGAGAGGGGTAAGTCATATAGGAAAACACCCTCAGTCCACCCGGTTGGGATTCACACTCCAGCCTTCTCTTTACCGGCAAATCAGACTAGATGAGGCTGATGATCAGACCACGTGGGGTAGCTGATAGCGGGGAGTTCGGAGTTAGAATCCCAACCGGGATAAACTGAGATCCCCCCTCCCCCTAAATGGTTTCTTATTCTGTCCCTCCATGCAAATGCGGGTATATTTCATTTCAATTCTACCTTCATAATCTTTTCTAAATTAGTGTAGTAAAATTCGTAGATCCCGGAAGGGTTGTAAGACGCTGTTAAAATAAACTAAGACCCTTGTTTGTGTTTATTTGTGTCCCGAAAGTCCTGTCAGGGATTTGTACGTGAGTGAGAGAGACTACGAACTATATCTCGGCGCGCATGCGCATCTACAGTCCTGCCTAGTCCTCGTATTGCCCAGACAATGCTGGACCGATCAAGACTTGAAGAGCTAATTGCCCGCAGGTATTATCGTTGTTAACTGGGGGACTTCAGCCACCACCCTTCTTGACAACATGTCGTCATAGAACAGTTGTACGGGGGGTGGGGTGATCTGACCCCCTCGTGGTAATAACCGGGGGGACCCCAATTGGGTAAATTGGTCTTCATCCCGGGAGAGTTGTGTGCGCTAAAGAGGGAGGGAGCTGACGAAATATATAGAGTGGTCTGAGTGAGAGAGAGTGTTACCTTGGCGACATCTTGGAGGTAAACTGCCATTACTTGCACTGGTACACAGTCTGTGTGAGAGAGTATTGCTATGGATACATCTTGGAGGTACACTGTCATTACGTGTATTGGCAAACCGTCTCGAGCGATAGAGTATCACTCTGGAGACATCTTGGAGGCACATTGTTATTGCTTGAATTGGTACAAAGTCTGAGTGAGAGAGTATTACTATGGAGACATCATGGAGGTACACTGTCATTGCTTGCACTGGTACACAGTCTTAGCGATAAATTATCACTCTGGAGACATTTTGGAGGTCATTGCTTGCACTGGTACACAGTCTTAGCGATAAAGTATCACTCTGGAGACATCTTGGAGGTACACTGACATTGCTTGCACTGGTACACAGTCTGAGCGATAAAGTATCACTCTAGAGACATCTTGGAGGTACACTGCCATTACTTGCACTGGTGCACAGTCTGAGTGAGAGAGTGTTACCTTGGCGACATCTTGGAGGTAAACTGCCATTACTTGCACTGGCACACAGTCTGAGTGAGAGAGTATTACTTTGGATACATCTTGTAGGCTCTGAGGGATCTTCATAACCTTTTGAAATTCGAACCAACAAGGTTTCTTAGAAGGTTTCTTAGCACTCTTTCCAATTTAAGAGAACAAAGCTCGATTGAAGGATCCTTGTTCCAGTTCAGTTGTTCTAGGATATAGTGTTTGGATATTTCCTACTATATTACTGTTTTAAATTTTGCTGTCCTATGTTAAGTTAGTTTGTAAGACTTATTTGAATTATTTTCAAAGATTATACATATAGATAATATTTCATCTGCCCATACATCCAACATGGCGGTTGTTACTATCTCCCTCATACATCCGACATGGGGGCTGTTACTACTTCCTTTGTATATCCTACATGGCGGTTACCTCCCTCGTATACTCAGCATGTCAGTTGTCAATACCATCCTCGTATATCCAAAATGGTGGTTGTTAATACCTTCCTCGTGCATCCAACATTGTGGTTAATACCTTCTTTTTATATCTAACATGGTGGTTGTTTTTACCTCCTTCGTACACCCAAAATGGCGGTGGTTGTTCTTACCTCCCTTGTATACCCAACATGGCAGTTGTTCCTACCTACCTAATACACCCAACATGGTGGCTGCTATTCCGCCAGGGAATACTCGGTAGATCTACGTATTCTCTATGGATTAATTCATGCGCAGATAGGCTATCTGGCGGTGGGACCCTGAAAGAAATAACCATCGCAATGGACATTGCTCAACGCGACTTTACTTAAATAATCACTTCTCGTTTATTTGTATTATTATTAATTAAGTTTATAGATGTGTCAGCTCAAAGGCATCCATCCCCGCCATATATACAAATACAAAGTTTAACCTATTGAAAGGATAGTGGACGTAATTGAGAGGACATGGCTGAGAAAGGGTTAGGAAGAAACCATTAATGAACGCTTCGATGGGGATAAGGGTGTGAAAAAAATATCGATACTTTACTGATATCGATATTTTCCTTTCGATATTAGTATCCGGTATCGGATTGGTATCGAAAGAAACAACTTTTTTATTACCTTCACTAATGCTGGTATTAAATGCTTACTATGGTTAAAGAAGGGTACGAAATAGATTGAAAAAAATACATTACTAATAATATTTAGCTATTAAATCTCTTTCCATCAACCACATTTTATATACGTTTTGAAAGCTGGTATGGTAACACTTTTTATCATATCCACCATACAATACTACCTATCATACCTTCCAAGTTCCAACACACAGCATAGACGTGAGACCTAAATATATTATAACATGGTTAAATCGTTATATTTTCATTGTTTCAATATATATATATATGCAAATATTATTATTATGCAAAAATAGAAATTATTTCTTGATAAAAAAAACTACATTTCCAGATTAAAATTTCGATACCGATACCAACTTTTATCGATACTTTTCTTTCGATACTGGTACGGTATCGATATTTTTCTTCCGATAATTTAAATGAGTACAGTATCGATACTTTTCTCTCGATACAACATCCCTATATGGGTATAGTATACCTGATTCATCAGGCATTCAGGGTTTGTTACACGGATAGTGTACCTGATTAACCAGCGATCCAGAATTTGTTAAATGGATAGTGTGCCTGACTAACCAGGGATCCAAGGTTCGATACATGGATAAAGTGCCTGGCTAACTAGGAATCCGTTGTTTAGTGTTAGTTACATTGATAGTGTGCCTGAATAACCAATTATATAGGGTTTGTTACATAGATAGTGTGTCTGAATAACCAATGATCTACGGTTTGTTATATGGCTAGTGTATTCCTACCACTCAAAGCCACTGTTAATCCTGGCTGTTGATGAGTCACTTTGTAATTAGTACTCAGACACTCACACAAAATAATATTATTTTTGTGAAACATATATATTTTTAAAATAAAATATTATACATTTGTTTTTTACTTTTTGAATTATTGTGAATCTAATTATTATTTCATAGTTTATGGTGCAAACATATACATTTGCACAATCTCCCATAATAACAACCATCAAACTTAAAAAATAAATAAAACTACCAGAGTTTGATTCAAACAGAACCACTGGAGGTGGGAACACGTTATATTGTTACGTCTGTAGTTTGTCCTCTGTTTCAGCTTCCCTCGCTGTCCTCACTTTATTATTATCTTCTCTAGCAGTTCATCTGTTCTCTGTCCTGGCAGTTCATCTCTTCTCTGTCCTGGCAGTTCATCTCTTCCCTGTCCTGACAGTTCATCTCTCCTCTGCCCTGGTAGCTGTTGCTTTGTACAATACATCCCACGTCCGGGGAGCTTGGCCCCTGATACTGTCCTGCTCTTTCTTCGCTAATGGTAGGGCCTCACTTCTTCCTGATGGGGACTCACTTCCTCCTGGTTTTGCCTCATTTCCTCCTTTTGAGGCCTCGCGTCCTTCTTATGTGGTATCACTTCCTCCTTGGGTGGCCTCACTTCCTCCTTATGGGATCTTACGTCTTCCTTATGGGACCTCACGTCCTCCTGGTGAGACCTCACTTCCTCCTTGTGGGGTCTCATGTCCTCCTTGAGGAGTCTCACGTCCTCTTTAAGAAGCCTCACGTCTTCCTTAATGAGCCTCATGTCCTCCATGTGTGGCCTCACCACCTCCTTGTGGGTCCTCCGCCCCGGCGAGGCCGGGGTTGACTCCAATAACAGAAATCTCCCGGCCCCGATCATCAAAGACTCGTTGTATTCTCGGACCGGAAGTGGTCCTCTGGAAGGTTTCTCAGCTTTCTCTCCTGATTGGGTGTCCTTGCTCTCAACTTCCTGTTCCACGGGTGGTCTGCGGGTGGTGGTATTTCCAGGGGGAGTTTCGTCTCCGACTCCTGAGAGTCTAGTTTGGTTCTGTTCGGATTGGCTCAGCGTCACGGAGCTCTGGTCTTCTCTTTCTGTGGTCTCAGCGGGTGACGGACCCCTCGGGGACAGGAGGGGCGTGCTGCTGTTGCCCTGAGTCTCCAGATCTGCTACCTGGGTCGTTAGATGTTCCTCTATCCATGGCTCAGGAGAGTCTCGCGAGGAGTTCCCGACAACCTCCTGAGGAGGAGGGCGCTCCCATATCACCAAAGGTTCCTCTATCCATGGCTCAGGAGAGTCTCGCGAGGAGTTCCCGACCACCTCCCGAGGAGGAGGACGCTCCCATCTCACCGAATGGTCGTTACTGGAAGCAGACATATCTAGATCGACATCACTTTCCACGAATATATGGTTCCCGGGGTCCCGCTGAGACGGAACAGAGGGAAATCCCGCCTCTGCCGTGTGTTTCCAGAAGCTCGGACCACTCTGCGACTGAGGGGGTGTGAAGTGTGAGGGCTCTCTAGACCCTTTTGGAGGTCTCAGGGAGACCTTCTTCACCAGTACCGTCGTAAGGGGGGGTCGCTTAGTGCTCTTCTGTCGGGTGGGGGGCTCTCCGTAGGATGCTCCTGGTGCCTCATAGGGTGCTCCCGACTTCACCGAGGGTATTCCTGACTCCTCATCTGGTGCTCGTGGTGCCTCATTGGGCGCAGGGGTGACGAACATGGTGGAGCTGTTGACAGGCCGAGGACTGGGAGGGTTGGTCCTGGGCCGGAAGGGGCTTGTGTCGAGGCTATCAACCGTATAACTGAGGTCACCATCAGAGTCAGAGTGAGGTGGAACAAGGAAGTGCTGGGTGTTGGATGACGCCTCTGAGAAGGGTGTCCATGTGTCGAGGGTGTTACGAAACGGCCTTGTGTTCTGGGGACTGACACTGCTGGATACCGCGCGATGGTTGTCGATCGACCCAGGCGGGGTTTTCCAGAAATCCTTCACCTCCACTTCCTGTGAGCGGATCACCTCGACGGAGGTCTGAGGCCGGCCGGTGTTCCCTCTGATGTAGCTGTGGGAGGCTCTGGGGATGCTCTGCGTGACCATGGGGGAGGGACTGATCGGGGATATCCCATCGCGTGGGCCCTCCGATACAGGGATGCTCTTGAAGAACTCTACAGTAGCGTCCCCTGCAAGATCAGGGCTGGGTTCGTGACCCCAGTGGATGTTGGAGGTTGTAGGTCTCAATCTGATGTCGTCTTGGGACCGATACCTCCAGTGCTGCTGGTCTCCGCTGGTCTTCCTATCCCGCCATGACACCTGTGAGCAACACGACATTCCTTGTAGGCAGCATGACATTAATTGCAGACAACATGATATTACTTGTAGGCAATATGGCATTGATTGCAGACAACATTACATTACTTGTAAGCAACACGACATTACTTGCAGGCAACATTACATTACTTGAAGGCAACATGACATTACTTGTAGGTAACATGAAGGCAACACGAGATTACTTGTAGGCAGCATGACATTAATTTCAGACAACATTACATTACTTGTAGGCAACATGACATTACTTGCAGGCAACATTACATTACTTGTAAGCAACACGGCATTACTTGTAGGCAACACGACATTACTTGTAAGCCATATGGCATTACTTGTAAGCAACATTATTATAGACAGTATTACATTACTTTAAGAAAACATTACATTACTTGCAGACAACATTAAATTACTTGTAGGCAACATGACATTACTTGCAGGCAACATTACATTACTTGTAGGCAACATGACATTACTTGTAAGCAACACGGAATTAATTGCAGGCAACATTACATTACTTTAAGAAAACATTACATTACTTTCAGGCAACATTACATTACTTTCAGGCAACATTACATTACTTGCAGGCAACATTACATTACTTGTAAGCAACATGGCATTACTTGTAGGCAACATTACATTACTTGCAGGCAACATGACATTACTTGTAGGCAACACGACATTACTTGTAGGCAGCACGACACTCCGTGCAGGCAACACACCGTGGAACAGTTTCAAGTTGCTAGATAACTCTGCCAGGAGCTGTACAGACAGGGAGGGGGAAGCGTGCAGTGAGCGGACGTCCTAATTCCATCGTTTATAAAACAGTAAACAAGTAGACGAGACCAGAAGCAGAACAATTGTGGAGTAGTAGATTGACCGTCGGTCAGGGTGACGTCAGAAGGGCAGAGTCTTGGGAACCAGGGAGCGGAGTCCTGAACTGTATCTGGGGAACCAAGGGGTGGAGTCCTGGACATTATCTAGGAAAATATTAGGAGAGTTCTGGACATTATCTAGGAAAATATGAGGAGAGTTCTGGGCATTATCTAGGAATATATGGAGAGAGTTCTGGACATTATCTAGGAAAATATGGGAAGAGTACTGAACATTATTTAGGCAACAAGGGGGCAGAGTTCTGGACATTATTTAGGAAAATATTAGGAGAGTTCTGGACAATATCTAGGAAAATATAAGGAGAGTTCTGGACATATCTAGGAAAATATTAGGAGAGTTCTGAACAATATCTAGGAAAATATTAGGAGAGTTCTGGACAATATTTAGGAAAATATTAGGAGAGTTCTGAACATTATCTAGGAAAATATTAGGAGAGTTCTGAACATTATCTAGGAAAATATTAGGAGAGTTCTGAACATTATCTAGGAAAATATTAGGAGAGTTCTGAACATTATCTAGGAAAATATTAGGAGAGTTCTGGACATTATCTAGGAAAATATGAGGAGGGTTCTGAACATTATCTAGGAAAATATGGGGAGAGTTCTGAACATTATTTAGGAAAATATTAGGAGAGTTCTGAACATTATCTAAGAAAATATTAGGATAGTTCTGGACATTATCTAGGAAAATATAAGGAGAGTTCTGAACATTATCTAGTAAAATATTAGGAGAGTTCTGAACATTATCTAGTAAAATATGAGGAGGGTTCTGAACATTATCTAGTAAAATATGGGGAGAGTTCTGAACATTATCTAGGAAAATATTAGGAGAGTTCTGAACATTATCTAGGAAAATATTAGGAGAGTTCTGGACATTATCTAGGAAAATATAAGGAGAGTTCTGGACATTATCTAGGAAAATATAAGGAGAGTTCTGAACATTATCTAGGAAAATATTAGGAGAGTTCTGAACATTATCTAGTAAAATATTAGGAGAGTTCTGAACATTATCTAGGAAAATATGAGGAGGGTTCTGAACATTATCTAGGAAAATATTAGGAGAGTTCTGAACATTATCTAGGAAAATATTAGGAGAGTTCTGGACATTATTTAGGAAAATATGAGGAGGGTTATGGACATTATTTAGGAAAATATGGGGAGAGTTCTGAACTTTACCTAGGAAAATATTAGGAGAGTTCTGGACATTATTTAGGAAAATATAAGGAGAGTTCTTGACATTATTTAGGAAACAAGGGGGCAGAGCTCTAAACAATGTATTGGGAACCAGGGGGCCACTCCTACACCCAGTGAGGGTAATAAGGGGCACCCCTAGTCCAAGGGAGGGTGATAAGAGGGGACCTCCTCAGTTTGTCAGCCCCTGTAAGTCAGTGAAGCACTGTAATTGTTACTTTCTGATGTGTTCATTTCCACACACCCTCTTGTCTGTAACTTCCTGTTCTACCCGTCACTGTGGGAACAACTGAGCATCACTCGGCGTACATTCACACACAGCTTGTAGCACACTTGAATGAGATATCTAGCTACCGTGCCCACAGTAATGTTTGAAGCGCCTAGACACGACAGAATCAGCAACCAGCAAGACAGCTCTACTAGACCTGGTTGTATAACCTACTTTATTAATGTTTGATAGCTCCTAGAGGTGACAGAATCAGCAACCAGCAAGACAGCTCCACTAGACCTGGTTGTATAACCTACTTTATTAATGTTTGATAGCTCCTAGAGGTGACAGAATCAGCAACCAGCAAGACAGCTCTACTAGACCTGGTTGTATAACCTACTTTAGTAATGTTTGATAGCTCCTAGAGGTGACAGAATCAGCAACCAGCAAGACAGCTCTACTAGACCTGGTTGTATAACCTACTTTAGTAATGTTTGATAGCTCCTAGAGGTGACAGAATCAGCAACCAGCAAGACAGCTCTACTAGACCTGGTTGTATAACCTACTTTAGTAATGTTTGATAGCTCCTAGAGGTGACAGAATCAGCAACCAGCAAGACAGCTCTACTAGACCTGGTTGTATAACCTACTTTAGTAATGTTTGATAGCTCCTAGAGGTGACAGAATCAGCAACCAGCAAGACAGCTCTACTAGACCTGGTTGTATAACCTACTTTAGTAATGTTTGATAGCTCCTAGAGGTGACAGAATCAGCAACCAGCAAGACAGCTCTACTAGACCTGGTTGTATAACCTACTTTAGTAATGTTTGATAGCTCCTAGAGGTGACAGAATCAGCAACCAGCAAGACAGCTCTACTAGACCTGGTTGTATAACCTACTTTAGTAATGTTTGATAGCTCCTAGAGGTGACAGAATCAGCAACCAGCAAGACAGCTCTACTAGACCTGGTTGTATAACCTACTTTAGTAATCTTTGATAGCTCCTAGAGGTGACAGAATCAGCAACCAGCAAGACAGCTCTACTAGACCTGGTTGTATAACCTACTTTAATAATGTTTGATAGCTCCTAGAGGTGACAGTATCAGCAACCAGCAAGACAGCTCTACTATACCTGGTTATATAACCTACTTTAGCAATATTTCACAGGGAAAGTGTCTATGCCCTTTCTCTCTTTCCTTCACACAATTGTCGTTAAAACCTACTTTGTTCCACCTCGTCAGACCGTGTCTAATAGCGATCACGTTTGGCTCTACTGAGGATGGTCATGGCCTCGACCTCCTCCTGGAGAAATTGTTATCATTATTTACACGTGACACACAACAAGGAGGCGGGGTGATAGCTTGTTATTACTGCTCGCTCAGGAGGCGCAGGGTTAGATTAGAACTACACTATGATAGAGCTGGAGTGTTATAAGGAGCCTCGTCAATTGCACCTGGATCTGGACTGGGCACTTTGATAGTATACAAAATATTATTAGTTACTAATTTTACTAAGTTTCCTTGATCTAGAGACAGCTAGAAGCTCTTCCTGTTCCCCTGATCTAGGGTCACAAGGAAAACCACCTCCTACTCCTTTTATCTAGAGACAATTAAAAGTACCTCCTGTTCCCCCTGTTCTGAATACAATGAAAAGTACCTCCTTGTCCCCTTGTTCTGAAGACAGTGAAAAGTACCTCCTTGTCCCCTGTTCTGAAGACAGTGAAAAGTACCTCCTTGTCCCCTGTTCTGAAGACAGTAAAAAGTACCTCCTTGTCCCCTATTTTGAAGACAATGAAAATTACCTCCTGTTCCCCCTGTTCTGAAGACAATGAAAAGTACCTCCTTGTCCCCTGTTCTAAGGACAGTGAAAAGTACCTCCTTGTCCCCTGTTCTGAATACAATAAAAAGTACCTCCTTGTCCCCTGTTCTAAGGACAGTGAAAAGTACCTCCTGTTCCCCTGATGGAATCTAACCCTGTCTTTAGTTACAAGCCGGAACACTGAATTTTGTAAACAATATGTTGAGGCTGGTCGACAGCACAGCCACGTGCAGTATTGTTAACTTAGTTCACTTTGTTTTACTGTGCGGGAAGTTTGTTTCTCGTGCGATTTACTTGATTTGAAAGTTGTAGTTGTTCACGCTTATATCGTCTTATGTTTCGGGACATATAGTAAAACATACAATGGATGAAAATTTTGTGGATGTGATTAGTGATATTCAACTAACAGCTGACATGATTCCAGTATTCTAAGTTGTGTATATTTGTGTTTATGCTTAATACAAATTGTCTGTTCATTTGGAATGTGATTGTTGCATTTAGATTTTTTAGTTGGTAATGATACAGATGATAACTATTTCAATGAACTTACCAGACGAATACTAAATAGTCCATCAACAACTCTTTTGTGGATTGAAGTTAATAGACATATTATGATGAAGATTTTAATAACAGAAAAGTTAAAAAATAGTTTATCCAGCATAAAAATCATAACAAACTTTTCTTGTGCACCCACTTCGGTGGTCACGTGGTCTAACGCGCTACTCTTGTGTTGGACTAGACTACCGAATACAGGGAGATCAAGGTTTTATCCCGGTAGGGTGCACTGAGGTTTTTTTACTAAATGGTTTTCCACTCTACTGCCACTCAAATGCAGATGCACTTCATTTAAATTAAGCCTTACTAATCCACAAAACATTAGTGCAATTAGTACATAGGCGTATAACCTGAATGGGTAGTAAGACGTGGTATTAAAAAAATATCCTGTATTTGACCTATAAATACATTTGTAAGGATCCAGATTTAGATCCATTTACTAACAATGATTTCTGCGGTAATTACTTGGCGTGAATTATTTTCTTTGGTTTCGTCCAACACTTGGAAATATACTTATCAACAACATCAACCATAGGAATGATAAACTTTGCAGTTAAAATGTTTGTTCAACGAATAAGAAAATCCAAACCCTTTACAAAAGTAAGGTTTCAAAACTCGCTATCTCAAGGCTGGGAAGTGTTCAAAGCAATTATATAAATAACATTATTATTATTATTATTATTATTATTATTATTATTATTATTATTATTATTATTATTATTAGCACCGCGTCTTACTACCCGNACGCACTTACGCTAATGTGTAATGGTAGGGTGATTGTGAGATGAAATGGAGGACCTACAGTTTAACGTGGGATCCGAACCACGGTGGAGGCCTGACATTCTCCACATTCACAAGATGTCTTGTCAGAGGTGAAGTAAGGGTTTGGTAATCAGATAGATCTGTGCCGGGACCGAGGATTGAACCCCGGACCCCCAGCACAGAGGTCCAACGCCTTACCCCTAGACCACCAGGTCACCCATTAATAACACTTTTAATTTTATTTAAAACCTTGCTAAAGAGCTACACATAGATATGGGATTTGAACCCGGGATCTTTGGAATAGTACATCAATGAATATTCTTTCTAGGCCTCGAGCCCTTTTTGTAATTTTTATCATAATGTTCTCATCGTGTTTGTGAAGGGCACATAATCCTTAACTACTATTTACATGTTCATTTGTTATATTTTCCAACCTCTAACGTATTTTTGTAAATTATGATATGTGTAAAACATGTTTGGATTAATTGTCATTATCGTTCAAAGTGGTTCGTCAGTTTTTAAATGAAGAAAACTGTAAATATTCACACAATTATCCATAGGAACCAGCAGATTGCTAGGCCTCATGACGTCACTACAAGCGGAGTTGCCACATTTAACACTCTGGCCTGTAACTAAAGACGGTCATGGCTAGACGCCTATGTACTAATTACATTACTGGATTAGGAATGAGTAAGCCTTAATTTAGAGGAAATTCACCCGCATTTACGTGGAGAGAGTGAGAAACCATTTAGGAAAACCACCCTCATTGCACCTGACCGGGATTAAATCCCCGATCTCCCCGTCTTCAGCAGTCTAGCCCAACACGAGATTAGCGCGTTAGACCACATTACCACAGAAGCGGGTCCAAAAGGAGTTATTTGTACACATGATGTTAAGTGACAGTGAACACACATGAATTAAAGTAGCAGTGAGCACACATGATGCAAAGTAGCAGTGAACACATATGCTCTAAAGTGGCAGCCTCACCTTGGTCGGGAACTGGCCGCCATTGGGATGTTCAAACCGAGGACTGCTTCTCTCGTATTGGGCCGCCACAGCAGCTCTGTTGTAGTTGAGGATCTCCCCGGGATTCACACCCTCAAGTTGAGGTCTAAGAGCCGCAAGATTGTCTTCTGGGAACCGCACAGCAGCGGAAACCGCTCCCTGGTGCGGACAACTCAATAGTGCTGCTGAAAGCTGTAATCAACGGATTGGTCTATTCTACAAACTATGTTCAGGATTTTTTTTCCCCCCAAAGCTGGACGTGATGTCCTGGGTGTGTACTCACCAAAGTGGACGCGACTGTGAGAGAGGACGTCATCGTGTAGCACGTCATATCACCGAGTGAGCTGTCAGAGTGACATGTTCGGGATATATGTAGAGCACGTCCACACATGGGTGGACGAGACGGTGAAAGTCTAAATGCTGGTGTACAACATTGCGGTAATGAGCACGTTTAGCGCTCAAAAGGCAGCACGGAGCATTTAAGAGCCCGTCTCAGGGCGATTTAATTACTGGTTTACACGAGCAACTCAAATAATTAAAGCAGCCTCTTAAATACATCGTAATAACATGAGGTTTGTTTTATTTTGTAAAGGAATGATATAGAATTTGGACCTGGTTTTCCATTTATCTGTTGTTGTTTTTTTCCTTATTTTATTCTGTATGGAATGTGAAAAAAAAACTAAAACGGATGAAGTTGGGCAAACCTAGCAAATTTAATAGCGCAGTATTTTGAAGTTTTTACAAACAGGTCCAACTTTTACATTCTTCAAGAACCATTTACTATTAAATATTTATAATCCATAGCATAACTGTCGAGCAATTCGCTGCTTACTTTGATGCTGTCGCCCCAATATCTCATGCCGGATTCACACATGGACTACACTGAGTTATGCTATGCTATGCTATGCTTTGTTGCGCTATATTATGTTTTAAGACGCTAGCCAAGTATTTAAAAGAACACGTTCACACTATGCAATGCTGTGCTATGCTATGCTGTGCTATGCCGTGCTAGCAACGCTATGCGAGTGAAATCACAGACCGGGAGATTTTTACATCTCACTCGCGCTACGTTTTGTGCTGCGTATGCTCACAACGGACAGACCCACAAAAGGCTATCCCATTTATTTTGAATGAGGGTGTACATTATGTCAGATGTCAGGCGGCGATCAAGAGCAGTATATAGAGCAATTATGAACGATTTTGATTTTTTTTAAATGTCAAGGTGTGTAACACTTCTCACTTTTAAGAAAAAAATTGTGTCCCAACGAAAAGTAAATAACAAGAAATATGATATTTTTGCAAATATTATAAGACCTAGAAGACAATTCCTCCTAAGGATGTGTCTGGTCCAGTTTGCTTTGTACCGAAGAATCACATCCAAAATGGTTTTCTCCTTATACACTCCTTTTAGGACCTTTTCATTTATTTGGTATTTGAAGGAAAAGAGCAACAAAAAAAAATTGTGACCCTCCAGCCCCTTTTATTATTACCTGTAGGCCTAA
>CABEEJ010007089.1:0-33884 GCA_901482245.1 Timema douglasi | reverse complement strand
GCAGTAGATATCAAGCAATGCACATGATAGACAGAAATTCTTTATTTTATTAGAATAATAGTGTTTCCATTTTGTTTAAAGCTGGTAGGACTCTTGTAACTACAGTAGCCCCATGGCTTCTTTGGTACTGACTGACAGCTCACAGCTGACAGTTGAGAGCTTTAAAAAGCTACCAAACCAAATTACATATCCCTATGCCAAACCAAATGATCTGTAAAAACATGTGTTTAGCAGCTGTCACTTCTTACAGTCAAAATTTATGTATAGACCTAAATGTTGACTGTCAGAAGTCAGCTGTTAGCTGTCAGTCAGCACCAAAGAAGCCACGGGGCTACTGTACTTAGAATTTAATGATAAAGTTTTGATTAGCTTTTTTGTATCTTACTACCCATCTAATATATTCACATATATTTACATTAATGGGTTGGATGAAGAAGAAAGGATTCATAGAAAATATACCTGCATTTATATAGAGGTAGTGAGAATGGGAAACCTTTTAGAAAAATCCACCCTCAGTATACCTGGCTGAAATTTAAACACCACCTTCCCTGTCCCTGGCAAAAGAAAAAAGACTGGCGCCTTCGACTATGTGATCACTGATGCGAGTTATGACTTATGTATCCATGGAAACAAAATGGGAGGACATTTTGAAGGAACTCATAAGAATCCACTTAAAAGAGAAAATGTAAGATCGATCACAATGTATAAAAGAACTATCTGCTGTGCACCTAGGAGGGATCAAACACCTCTCAAGTCAGAGTAACAAACAATAGCACACACAAGTAACTTTGTCGATACTAATCACCAGATAGTAAATTTTGAGTGTTTTTCGTAAAGAACACAAAAACCCCTTAATCAATTTCTATGCATACTAAGACTGGTTTTTCCTTATCCTCTAACTGGTACCTCCTCTTACCTTTCCAAAGATCAATGAAGTCATTAAATGATATCCCTGACAAATAGTAAGAAATTATGCAAAAAATCAAAAGTTATTTGCTATACAGAACATAAGCTTAGTTACATGTAAGGTATTGAGCACAATAGTATATAGATCCAGTAAATTTATTTAATAATATTATGTAAATTACATGTGTTCTTTGTTATGACAACAATTTTAAATTGAGCAAAATCACATCAAAAGTTAAGAATTTGAAATTAAATAAATGGTAACCACTTTTAAAAGCTAAAGTTACACACTATTTACACTCTGAAATGGCACTTGTCTTTGACATTTTTTTAAATCTGTTTTTTGTTGTATGCAAACATTTCCAGGCCATAGTATGTCTACTTACTATTTGAGGAATGTTGCCAACATTGTTCCCAATTATATGCAAAGTGAGAAACAATTTTGGACCCAAGGTTCCCTAACAAGTTTTGAAGTAGTAATTTAATTAAATGTACCTATCTTTTTGCAGCACACCCAGAAATTTTCTTTAGTGAAAGGGGAGAGAAGATAGGATACAATATTTTGAAGCTACATATGTACATATTATTATTTCTCTATTTTAGTGGGTGGAAATTTTGAGGACAATTTTAATGTTTTTTAAGATTAAACCTTTTGAGTATAACGTTTTAAGTCTAGTCTTAAGAGTTGGTTTATATAACACATATTTTCAGTGTTTTTTTATTATTATTTGCACTCTGAAAGGGAAGGGTGAAGATTCCCTACTTTCCCCTCCTTCGGTGTACCACTGGTATCTTAATATAATGGCAATGGAAATGTTTTCTAATAAAAGCCAGAGTCTCATTAAACAAACCTTTTAATAAATCATTATAGCAAAAAAGTCAACATATGCTTTTTTATTAATGTTAAGGTCACATCAATGTTAACAATAAATAATTTTTTCATAAAGTTTCAAAGAAAAATGCCAAACTAGTTATTTTGAATTTTTATCTCATTAAAATTCTAATTGAATGACATGTCTGATAGCAAGCAGTGTAGTTGCAACAATAGTGATTAGTTGTTTTGCATTTAGCTAATTCATGTACAATTTCTGAAGAAAGATAATACAGTGGATTCCACTTATTCATAATTTATTTCTGAACAAATTTTAGCAAAACACTCAAAGACACCAGAAGACAAAGAAAATGATGAGGATATACCTGAGCGAGTGATTAACCAGAATGGCAGTAAATATATCACATTATAATATGTTTGTATCATTATAACTTAAATACAATGTGTGCTTTCTTTAGATGCCACATTACTTTTATTTTATTTATACATTTTTAGCTCAATTAGAAAGTGTTTTTAGCTCACTGGTTAAAATTTCACTTAATTGGACCAAAGTGATAGTCACGATGCGTCTCAATTAACCAAAATCCACTGTATTGGGAAAGAAAGAAAATGTGGCCAATTTATGAAAGTTGTGTATTGTTTTTCAGACAATAATCTGCAACCATGTTTTAGGACTCTATTTACATATAAGAAGAACAATGCCTAAGAAAGCAAAATTTTGCAAAAGATTGATAAAAAAATAAGTAGAAGCCAATGTTTTCACAATCGTTTTTAATTTTATATTAGAATGTTTTTTTTATAATTTGTCAATTGTACTGGGTATTTACTTGCTTGAATCACAGGCCCCCACGAATCATAGTTAAGTGTAATCTAGTCTACATTGACAGACTAGCAATTAGCTTTAGTCTACATAAGAAAGAGAAAACACTAAGTGAAACCTTCCACATTTTCCAAATTTGATATTATAATGATTAAACTCGCATGGATTTGTACGCAGACTTAACATCAGACTCGTCTAGTCTGGCTTGGTTGTGAAAAGAATGTCAAGGTTTGAATCCTAGTTAGGTGTACTAAGGTTTTTTTTATTTTTTTCCTAAATTGGTCACTAAACCTTCACCCTAACAGCCCAGATAAGTAATAAGACGTAAGGGACGAGTGGAGTCGATGCAGATATTTTTATAGTCTGGACTTTTAATTCCCCTTTTATTTTGAACAGTTTTCTACCCAAAAAAAAGAGAAAAAAAATGCTTTAGATTTAGTAGATGAATCATCGAGTTAAGACACATTGAGAAGAAATGTTACAAAACAAATAGCAAATGTGAGTCAGAGTAAGTATGTGTCATAAAAAACTTACAATGGATTATTAAAATAAAGTCTTGGTATATAGTGGAATGGCAATATGAAGATATCTCTGACTTTTACTAAACTACTAAGGTTATTTCATAAATTAATGTCACTACGCTGTTTTCATACATTAATAAATGTATAATTTAGTGAAAATATACCCACATTTCCAAGGAAGTAGAATGGGAAACCATTTAATTTCAACCACCTTCAGTACATCCAACCAGGATTCTAACCTCGACTTCCCTGTCACCAACAATCCGATCTTTTGCAGTGGTAACGCTTTAGGTCGTACAACCACCAATGCAGGTAATGTAATCCTTCAATTTCGGCAGCTGGTATACTCTCTTAAATGAGAATCTCATGGCACTAACCGGATATGAGATACATGACTATGTTCAAACTAGAAATAGCATCACAGTGTGGTTTTATGCAGTCTTCACTTGACAACGACAAAATTGCAATGAGTGAAATAGTTTTTTTTATTTTCAAATAACTTTTTTAATTCTGTTGTATTTTTCAACAATATACTGAAATAGTTTCAGTTTTATAATGAAGAGTATAAGAAAGTGCACCATGGTGTGATGCTTATAGCTTGTCTGTTCAATAGGTTATATTTAACAGATATAAAGAGGTGGATTAGAAATATAGTGACATACGTAATGAGTCCTAATTACTAGTTTCACTGCTGGTGGTTATTTTAAATTCTCGAAATGAAAACAAAAGTTGGCAAATTAACCAAAAAATATTTTCCCCAAAAAAATTTTTACTATAAAATGTGTGCTAGTTATGTGTTTTGTGAATGAATTTAATAACATACTAAAATGTTATGGTTAAAACACAAAATACTTTATAGTGGAATAATTAATCATTTTAGCTAGTGAAACTGCAGTCCAACTTTCAAGTCGAACCACAGTAAAAAAATAACCTATTAGAAAATACATATTTTGTTGTGGTCAGACCTTTGGATATTTTAATTATTATTTTCTAAGTAGACTATTGATAATATCTATCAAAAGTTATAAGTTTAATATCACATGCCATTATGGTTTATATGTGGAAATAGTTTTAGTATTTTGTGAACGTATGATATGATACTGTTATTTCTACCACTTTTTTACTAAGTAGAGTACCCTCAAAAGTTAAAAGTAGCACCGATAATATTGTTTTTAGAACCTTAATAATGATCAAAATATTATGTTGTTGAGTAGATTCCATAACCTTGATACCTACCAACATTGTGAACTTTATAACATGTTTTCCAAATCATTAAAAATATTTAATCAAAATGTCTAGGAAAAATTTAGGGATGACCTTAGGTTGGAGATTTATACTACATATTTCCAGATGTTAAAATGTCTTGAAAACAGGCCAATCGCAGAGTCAAAAGTCAACTTTTCAATATCACTACACTCATCTAACACAACTAAACTCTATGTTCTAGTTATAATTACCATTTAATGGGCTGAAGTTAGTTTAAAACTTCACAATGATAAATGTTCTACAATCTATGATTGTAAAGACACAAATTCTGACATCCATTAATTTACAACAAAAGTTTTGCTTTCAAAATAAGTAATCAATTTTTGGGGGAGTTTTTCTCCAAACAGAAGTCATGTTTTGTAAAAAAAAGTCAATTTTTGCCAAATTGCTGGTTAATATGTTATTTTATTTCCCAGATCTATTATGTGTGGTAATAAATCTTAATGAATAAAACTAAAATAATTAATAAGAACATTTCTTCCAAATATTAATTTCATGCCTGATTTTACAAAAGTATCCATATTCAAGCAAAGCAATTTATGACATAGAGTACCTACATATTAATTATGAAAAATTACTTTATTATTAAAAAGGAAATATTGCTTTTCACCTTTCAAACACACTTTACAAATTATCTACAAAACTTTAACTTCAAGTAGGTATACTTAAGTTAATAAATGAACCTTAATTTCACCAACAATATGGTGAACCAATTATTTAACTCCACAGTGTAATACAAGGAATCACCATTGAATGAAACCCAGATAAGTTTACATAATTTAAAACTTAAGGTGGGGATTCAAGGAAAGGGAGACAAGTCCAAGCAGCAAGTGTGCAAGTGAGAGGAGAGTGGAAAAGAGAGCAGGAGAATGGTGGAAGGACAGAGGGAGATGGAGGCATTTTACTAAATGGACCTGGCAACAGGCTGGAAATAGTTGATGATTATGATGATGATGTTTTTGCAGTTTTATTGCAAAACTTTTTTTGGCCTAAATAAATAAAATATTGCTTCAGTACAAACATAGTTTAATTTTTCTTTACATGGTGATATAGTTATTGAATATCTATCATCTTGAGCATTGCAGCATTAGATGACAAATATTCAAGAATTGTTGGGGTCACCATGTGAATAAATTTAAGCTCTATGTTTCTACTGAATAACTATCTGATTTATTTTGATTATAAAATTATTTGTGTATAAAAACTGCAAAAACACTTACCTTTACTCACATCTCCTACATCCTCACCATAATATCACTGGTACTTGTTTAGTACACAAAAGCCTTATCCCAAATTGAGCACTTTCTATTTAATGGTGTAGGATTACGTATTCTTTTAAAACTAGTCATTCTTATCATTATATTTGGTAGATATTTTAATACCCAATGGCAAGTAACTATTTACAACAAAAAATATCAGTGACGAATAATTGGTTTCTTAGTAAAAATTTTGGGGAAAAAAGAAATGTATTCTAAAATTGTAGATTCAAATCAATTGCATAATATATTACATATTGTATTAAGTTTTATAGTCAGCCTCTACATTTATCATAAATGCAATGCTTAAGGCTAGTATGCCTACCACATTTATGGTATATAGCATGCAACTTCAAACATTTTACCTACCTGAAATCTGAATCTCAGACAACATGGTAAACATGAGATGTTTTACTTTATTACCTATATTAATTTTTATGTGTTATAGAAAATATAAAAGAAACTAGATGTTAAGAGGTCTGAGTAATAAATTTGTCTTATAATTATGTTAAACTAAACCACCAAAAAAACTCCAAATCAAATTCCATATAAAAAATCTTGAATACACTAAACTCTATCATGGAAGAAGGTGCCATTTCCTACATTTTAGGCCTTGTTAGATGATGTCAATAAAAAAACATGGCAATGGCTTCATATGATGAACTTAAAGAGTATCTTTGGGTCTGTTTAATCAAATGAAACAATTTATATAGCTATTATCATGAAGTAAATTAATACATTTGACAAACTCATAAATTCCTTAAAAACTGAAATAGAAAAGTAATATTAATTTTTTTTTTTGTACATTCAAAAATATAACTATTTTTTGCTGTGTTGTACATGTAAATTGATTTTAAAACAGCAGCAACACTTAATGGATTTAAATGTGGCACATTCTTTAAACAAAATTATGTAACTAATTGGGCATACAATTGTTGTCTAACCAATGGAGAGGCATTAGTCAGCTTTATACAATTGAGATTGCTTTTGATTAACATACACATAAAAGATATTGAATACAAATAAAAATTACTAACCCATCTACTTAAAGTTAAAAATTAATGTTTTTAAAAACATATTTTGTAGACAAGCCAACAACAGTTGTTAAGACATTGAAACTGAAGCTTTTAATAAACCTAAAACATTATCTAACAGGCACAGAGGTGCACACATTTAGTTCAAATTATTCAAACATAGATAAAAACTTGAAATATTTTCCATATATTTTATGACAGTGGTATTTAAAATTTAAGAAATTGTTTAAGTGGTTTTTCAAAGCAAATTCTAAAATATTACAAATGAAATATGTTAGTCATCTTATTTTGAGATATTTCTTCTAATAGGATTAGTTTTGGAATATATATTTTTTGCTCAACTATAGTGGTTTCTGGACAAAATAGAATAAAAAGAAAACAGCACACAATAACAATGTTTTACAGTAATTATAACCAGTGTTTTAACTCAAGTTTTCATTTAATCCCTCTTACTTCACATAGCCACACAACAAGGTTGTCAAATATCCAGGTTTATATAGTAATATTATCAAAGTTTAGATCATCCCACAAAGCCTGACCTGTTTCTTTTAACTGGGTATTTTAGTGAAATTTCGGTAGGATAATTTAGCTTTATTAAATTATACTTGTGGCACCCCTTGCTAGAATATATATTATTTCAAAAAGCTTACAGCACTCTCAAAACCTGGGTTGAGATAAGGTATAGTTTAATAATTTTGAAGAAATATTTCCACATTTCAATGGAGTGTGGGAAAAAATTAGGAAAAGCCATACTCTGTACACCTGACCTTGATTTCAAATCAGAAGTGGCCGACACCTTAGCCAGCATGTTTACATGTGCATGTAAATACTGTTTATTCAAGTGTACCCTAATTATAACCCAATGGTAATGACAGCTAGAGAAAGTTTCTAGATCGACCTTCATCATATGTCAAGTTATGTAATTTGCTGTTGTCCCATTTGGTATACATTCTTAGGTAGTTTCCTAATTTTTTCTCCACACAAATGTGTGTACATTTTCTTTAAATACTAGCTACCTTATCCCCTACCCCATTACTGTAGGTAGGCCTAGTTAAAATGTGTAGCCTAGAGCCCAAACAGGTTGTAAGATGAGGTGGAAAAAAGAAAAGAAAAACTGTACTAGGTACAGTCCAATTTTCATAGGAATAAAAGCTAAAAAAAAAAAAACTAATATTAACTCTCCCGAAGAAGATTTTAATTAATTTAAAAAAATTTTAATACAAATTTTAAAATTCTGGCTTTGAGATGCAAATGTTCATGCACAGGGGCTACTAATCTTTAAATTTCACACTTCTGCATGTGATCGATATCACACAATGCTCATTACAGATATACATACACACAAAATCTTCATTTTAATAATATAGTTTAGTGTTATTTTAGAGGTAGGAACATTTTTTTTTGGCCTACCCTATCAAAATCTAGCCAATAGGTTGTATTTACTTAAAAATTATAATCATATATCACAAAATTATGCCAGTTATATTTATTTTATTTGAAAAGAAAATGTTTTTTCAATTCATCTTCAAAATAATTAGAACAAAGAACAGCTTCAATAGCTAGACCCCAAATATAGTAAACCGTACATTACCTACCGGTAGGCCTACATAGGTATTAATGTAGGGTTCTAGCCCGTTTGAGGTTTGGCTGGGCATATTGAGTCCTTTAGAAATATCACCACACATGCCAATGATATAGAAAAATGTAGCCTAGGGCCTACAGACTTTGCTAACAATGAGCAAATATTTATATTGGTAAATGTATTTTTTATAATTGTATTCCTTATTGGGTTTGAATTTAATAGTTTTCTCAAAACAATTCAATAAACCATTTGAACTGGTGTAAATGTTGTGATCTTGGACAGGGAAGGTAATATGGTTGATGGACAGATCTG
Organism: Timema douglasi; assembly: GCA_901482245.1. Lineage (NCBI taxonomy): Eukaryota > Metazoa > Arthropoda > Insecta > Phasmatodea > Timematidae > Timema > Timema douglasi. Next base: position 25,355 of record CABEEJ010007089.1, on the reverse strand, counting down.
TAATTTCACGCTGACACTCTTTAGTTAGATAATTTCAAATATTTACATTTACAGGAAGGTATAGTATGACATACTACTTAATATTAGGGTATGGTATTATAAAATAATACAATATATTTTATTATAACTATAGTAATATTACATTTGTCAATAAGATATGTCAAAAATACTGATAATTAGCGTACAAATCACCTAGGAGACAAAGTTCCGTAGTGGTCATCCTTGGAGCAAGTTTTTAAGACTTATTGAGTAATTATATTTTTAGTAGTATTAGTCTCTCAACTATCCAACCTAAATGAGACCAACAGTTTGTCGGGTAATTGAAATGACTGATACGGAAACGGGGGTGGCGGTAGTAAAACAACTTCAAATTAGTACTGAGTGCAGAATAGTTTGAAACAAAATATTTTAGTAATCATGCTACAGTATTATTATTATTTAGCACCGCGTCTTACTACCCGTTTGGGTTATATGCTTTAAGTACTAATTACGCTAATGGATTAGGAATTGGGAAAGTTGAATTAAAGGAAGTGAACCCGCATTTGCGTGGAGGGGGAGTGGAACACCATTTAGGAAAAACCACCCCCAGTTCACCCGACCAAGATTCGAACCTCGATCTCCCCATCCTCAGCAGTCGAGCTCAACACGACTAGCGTGTTGGCCAACTACGCCGAGGTGGGTGCTACAGTATTGATCTTGCGATAAATTACAGAACAAATTTTATTCGTGTAAACAGAACAATGGATTTCAAAAGATTAAAATGTAAACTAACAAGTTTTTTTTTTAAATGCAAAATGCTTAAGTCACTGTTTAAAAAAATTAGTGATTCAAGTTTGTTCCCCAGCCTTGCTTCCCTTCCTTGCTGCAAGGTCACACCCGTGTCTTAATAACATTACCAAATACCAGTAGCAATATGCATGCATATACTGCACAACAATGTAAATAGCATGTTATATGGACATGTCAGATAGTCGAGACTCTACTGTATATCAGACTCCCTGTAACCATTCCAGAAAGGTTACTATCACCACAAAGCCTACTAGTGTATCCTATAAACCTTAAATTCACAGTAATATATGCAATTAAATTAATTATATCCACACACAAAAAAAAATATTTTTTTAAATAAAATGTTAAGTGTTTTGCATTAAATCTACATACCTTAACCTAAACTACCATTTCATAGAACTTAGATTCTTAAGAGAGAGCACAGTCACAAAATCATTAATGCACGTAATGGCTAGCACACTTTGGTACTATGATATAAAGATTATAAAAGTGAGCCGCTCCCATATGTTAAGATAGTCAAAATAATTTAAACAAGTTAGTCAAAAACATGTGTTAGCTTTAAAATTTAACAACTTAATTCCACAACTCTAAGGTTAGCATAAAAGTTTACAAATTCAATTCAATCCACATCACAGACCCACTGTCTTGTATATAATAAAAATTGGGCTACCAAAAGAGTTGATAACTTAATATTTAAATTACATGTATTTAATTTTAAAATAACTAGCCTTTACTTTCTACAGCTACAGTAACAAGTCCTTTTGGACCCACAGATGTTTTAAACTGTTCTGGTATAGGGTACTCGGTGTAATCTCCATTACCCTTAGGTACCATGACATTCATCTCTGATGACTTGGAGCTGACTATCTCCACAGCTAAAGACTCCGGACTAAGGTACATTTGGCAACCGTCGGTTTTGTCTATCGATATAGTGGGAACTTTTCCCAACACCTGCATTTGAACAGACTGACAGTTGACAAACTCAATAGAGGCCACCACAGAATCAAACACCACAGAGGACTTCTTGCAAGAGTCTAAAACTACAGAGTTGAGTTTGCCCTTGACGGTCAAAGTAGAGGAGTGGCATTGAAACATATACACCACGTTGTTCATCTCAGCGTTTTCTATCACCAAATTGTTATTGTTTCTCTGATACTCCACCATCCATTTCTTGCCGTCTTTCAAGAATTTTGGAGGTTTTTCGATAGCTTTGATTGGGGCCACAGGCTTGGTAACGGGTGTTGGAACTGGTGCCTTAAATGGAGCAGGACCTGAACGAAGAGTTGTATTTTTGTGAGTTTGCATGTCTGATGTAACTTTTTTCAGACTGGACGTTATGCCTTCCCCCTTGTTAATCTCTGCAAACAGTGCCGACCTGTCCTGAGCAGAGTCAAGGCCAGGAGCCAAGTCTGCAACTGGTAACATTGGGGGTGGAGGTGGAAGCCCTGCAGGAGGCGGAGGAGGAGCCCCCTTGCTTGCCCAAACCAATCCTGTTGTATGGTGTTGCTTTACAAACTGCTGAAGGTTTATCAGAGTCTGGACCCAAGCCTTCACCCACTCCACGTGGGTCTTGTCCTTTTCTTTCCACTCCTTGAGTACCCTGTTAGTGTAGAACTGCCCCGCATCGTTCATTTCCTTGACGTATGGGGCCGGAGCCGGACTGATGGTGACCCAACCAAGTGCAGGGATGCTCTCACTAATAGCACTCAAGTGGTTAAAATGCGGCGAGGTTCGTTTCTTGTCTCTAAACTCCTGCACAGCTGCGATCTGAACAGATGTCGGCTGCAGTAGCGACACGAAGTCACTTTGGCTCGGTTGTCCGCTCTGCGAAGCACGAGTAAGAAACTGCAGCTGTGCTTGGAAAGCTTTCTGCACGAGCTTAGCTTGGGCCGCTGCATCTCCTCCTATGGATTCTGAATATTTCAGAAAGGAAGCGAGGGAATCTTGAATTATATCGTTGAATCCTGCTACACTCATCTTTACATACGTTGAAAAGAAGATCCTCTAGGTCACCAAGGAAGCGACTGTTTTTCCAGTTGGATAACTACCTTCACTTGACAGCTGAACAAAACGTCAGACCTGTACAAATATAGTCTAAACACGAGTCTCTTTCTTTAATGATGTTCCGACTTTCACGTCAAAAAAGTTCTAATATTCAGCAATTTATAAATTATATATATTTAATAGAAAAGGGCGTTTACACTGGCAATCGTTCACACTTAATGCTTCGGTGAGTCACAACCGGAGAAAAAGATATGACTGACGCAAACTGTTATCTATTTCGGGTAAATCAGTGTTACCAGTATTACGTGTTGTGTAACATAACACATCTTAATGTTATTGGGTTTGTTTAAGTACTAAATAAATATCAACTTTATCAACAAATCTAGTTGGATATAATTTAATAAATCTACCAAAGAAACCATATTTAAAAATAAATCAAGTTATGTTGGTAAATCATATCTCATTTCGAGACTCAACTATCTTTTTTTTACTTTTTTTTTTGTCACAAATTTTTTAGGTTATATTTATCAGCCAAAACTAAAAATTACAGTCATTAGTTACTCACTATTCTGAGCTGAAGCTGAGCTTAGCTTTGCATTAGAACAAGCTTTTCAACGTTATCAGATATTAAAAGAGAAATGTATGAGCTGCTTTTTATTTTGATGTTTAAATTAGATTGTATCTGAATAATAAATTTCTTAGTTTTCGCTTAGGTCTTCCATAATATCATAAATCAGAAAACTTTGTATCCCAACACACTATTTTATAATTCCTATCTTAATGGTATGTAAAAATGTAGGCCTACCTTATTTATCAGATGAGTAGAGCTATATTTTTTTATCAGTAATTGAACACGTTTCACATATTCATGTGCCGGTAATCTAGATCTATATATCTGCTTAAACACTACAATTCATTGTTACATTTTTTTGTAATAATGTATTGTAGCTTAAATTTTATGTTATTGGATAATAGATAGGCTATAAATAGTAGGCATATAGGCTCTTGTGTATTCTTCATTCGTAATGTTATAATGCTCAGATTTCCATACATTTGTGATTGGCATAAATAATGGACTTTTAGACATTGAGCTCAAAATGTCACTCACTATCAGAAACAATATATTTTTAGTGGCCTTGAAAAGTTATTTTAGATGGATGATGAAATACCTCGAACAATGTGATGTTGAGAAATGTTTAGATTAAGTAAAGTTCATTTTCATTAGTATTTTTACTAAGCACATTTATTTCTACATTTGTGTCTTGAGGTGAGTTATACTTTATTTCTTGGTAAGAAGCCTACATACTACTATTGTGATCGTTAAAATTATTTGTGCGAGATAATATAACTAGTAAATTCAGATAGGAATAAATTTTCTTTATGGATACAAAACTTACTATAACAATTTTATATAACCTGCTTTGGGGGCCACATGGTCTAACACACTACTCTTGTGCTAAACAAGTCTGCCAAAGACGGGGAGCTCGAGGTTCTTTCCTGGCCGGGTACACAGGCTGGTTTTCCCCTAAATGGTTTTCCACTCTCCTTACACACAAATGTGGGTGCATTTCTAAATTAAACCTTCCTAAATATATATGTGAGTTACAGCTTCCACTTTTGATACAGTATAATATATTCATATGTGGGGTGATCTTATCTAAGTAAATTAATAATACTCGGACTAAATACTCATGAGCACTTGTCAGAGTAAGCTAAATGCTGGTTTTAATAGAAATAAAAAATTACCCAATTTTGTGGTCGCATAGTTAAACACGTCACACTTGTGTTGGATTGGATTACTGGTAAATGAGAGGACTGGGGCTTAGACCTCTGTCGAGTGTACTACTGTAGGTGGTATTTCCTTAACGGTTTCCCACTCCCCCTCTCCACACGAACACAGGCAAATTCTTAATATAACCCTTTTTTGTATTTCAGTAGTTTACCTTTTCAAATTAAAGTCCAATTTTCATAGAACCTAGGTAAGTTATAAAATCCAAACAATTTTTTTGCAGCCAAAATTGATAATATTTTACATTTAGGCTTATTTGATACTATCTATCAAAAATGACAACAAATAATATTGTCAGATGAATGAAGATGTTAAAGTTGAGACAGTAATATTGCTAACTATTGGTTAAGACTTTCTTTGAAAATTGGACTGTAGATAAGTTATTGTGGTTTAAAATTGTCACCTGAGAATGCAAGTGTTCTATCTCCAAAATTGTTAAATTTGAGATATTTGGTGTTTATGTTTATTTAGAATGCATATGATTCCCTTACAGTGAAATTGAGACTACTATATAATTACTTGAGAAGATACAAACTCGAGTTGTCATCAAGTAATATTCGTTTTATACACAAGGTCAAACTTTAATGCTCCTTTACACAAAAGTGAATAATTGGACATAGAACACTTGCATTCTCGGGTGACGAAATGTATTATATATATATTTAGCTATCAATATGGCTTAAAGCTTAGAAGATAATACACAAAATCAAACTAAACTGAACTAATCGACTTATATAAAAGGGCCTATTCTCTTCAATAAATTCCAAAATCCAGTCAACAAAAACATACCTAAGCAAGTGAAATAATTTGGCAACTTTGTAATTTTAAATTAGAGTCTTATGAATGATTTCAAACATTTCTTGAATTTATTTTTCTCTTGGTGAATTTAAATATTGTTGTCTACAATACATTATGCCATTCTAAGCTAGTCATTGTTGTCCTTGTAACAAATTAGGTGTGATATGTGGCTACAACCCAAAACGCCACATATTGCTGTTCAATAAGAAGGCAAATGAAGTATAAAGTTTGTACTAACATCAGCCTTGCATCGTCCACATTTATTACTTACTCATACTTACTAATAAAAGAGCGGACACAGGAAAAGAACGTCAACCTTTACCTTTAAGCTTAGAACGTTTGAAGTGACTTTAGGAATAAATTAGTCTTCAGGCCCACATTCCTAGTTCTAATTTACCATACAACTATTGGAATGGGTCCGTAATCCGCTTTCTGCTGCCCTGTTGTGTACCTGAAATAAAATAGTGTGCCACAAAGATGTTAGCCTTGTTAAGTGTATTGTGAACTTATTTGCAGAACACTGCTTTAGGGAAAGCTGAATATTTTAAACTTGTGTTTTTTTTAACATTATACAGCACAAAACATATTGTATTTTATGAAGGATAACCTATTTAAATAAATTCTAACTATGTATTTTCAAATGGTAAATCTTTGTTTAAGTTGTTCAAAACATCTCAAAATGCTTGTTAATTGAAATCTCTTTTAAAATTCATGAAGTTTTGATTTACCTAAATAGCTTAAATTTACTGTCACAACCCCGTCATCACCTAAAATCAAAACATTTTCAGTATTTGAAGTTTCACTGTTTTACCAAACACAAGGGATCATGTATGGATCCAAGCTGTGGAGTTTCCATGCTTGTAAATGGTTCTCGTTTGATGTAGTTTGCTTGGACATCATGATGCTGTATTCATCACCTAAATTATAGTTTTTTTTAGATGCACATGTTTGCAATCAACAATACTTAGCCATAAGCCTACTCAGAAATTTGTCAGCTTCTCGCCATTTCTATTTTTCACTGGTTAATAATACGCCCACACCTTTAGGGAATTTAATAAACCAATGTGATTTTTATTTGATTGTATCCATCACTTTAACCATAGCTTTTTAGGGCTGAGATTATAAAGGTTATTTGAATGGATATAGTTCTTAGATGCATAGAAATTAACATTCATTTAGTGAATTGTTGTCATTTTAATTAGATTCATGGTCTCATTCCTTAGACACACTAGTTAGGTGAATATCAACATCTTCTTTAGCTCCATACTACAGGATGATTCAAAAGTATCCGCTCATGGGGAGGATTTCAAACTCTGCCAGTATCATGGCCAATATGCATTCATTGGTGGATGTTTGTGAATAGACATGTCTCTGTTCATTAACACTTCCAATCCATTCGGAACTTCTAAATATGTTTGACAAGCGACTAGGCCTTTCACCATATACTTTAAACGCAATTATTTTGAAGAAAAAGGAGATCAAAGAACAGACTTATAAGTGTCATACATCATCAAAGAAAAGGAAGACAAAGTGTTGACCTACATCAAGCTGGAAAAGCTCCTCTCTACCTGGTACCAGTACGCCAGAGCAGCAAGCATCCCTGTGGATGGGAGCATTCTGCAGGAGAAACCCCTCAAAACAGCTGCAACATTGGGGATTGAGATTTTTTTAACTTTAAAGTTAGATCTCAAGCTTCAAGTAACACTTTGGCCTGTTATTTAAGAAATTGGCCAGGAAGAATGCTGCTGTAGACACCAACGCCACGGATCTCTGGTTTGAGAGGCTTTCGAAGCTGTTATAGGGGTACGATGTTCGGGGCATCTATAATATAGATGAAACCGGTCTATTTTTCAAATGCTTGCGGGATCGAATGTTGGCATTGAATAGAGAGACCTGCCATGTAGGAAAAACTGTGCAGGAGTGACTGATGTTACTACGGTGCACAAACAGTGATGGCTCAGACAAACAAGTGCCCGTCGTTATTGGAAAGTATTTTAATAATGTAAAGAAGCTACCTGTGTCCTACTATGCCAACTTGAAAGTGTGAATGAAGTCAGAGATTTTTTGCGTGCTCTTGATGCATCATTCAAGGAAGGAAAATCATTCTATATTTTGTAGACAATTTTGCTGCTTATGCTCCAGACAGAATCTTTTTGAGGAATGTAAAGGTGGTTTTTCACCCCTCTAACTTCACCAGGGCCGTGCAGGTTAATGTTCAATTTGAAAAGGAAAGGAAACCAATTAAAATTAATTACTTTTTTCAAAAGAAGTAATGTGAAGTGATAGTGGAAACAATAACATTAATTACATATTTTTTTATTTAGTAAATACATATGGGCAAATCTGATAATTTTATTAATTTTATACAAGCTCTCGCATTTGTTGTTTTCCTGTATCCATTTTTTTTAAGATCCTCAATGAAAACAACACAGTGCTCCGTACAATTTTTAAGTTCACGGTAAACTTAACAAACCTAAAATTTCTATGGTACACTGTTTTGCTTTGGGTATGCGCTGTGGCATTACGCACCCAGTTCAACGTTTGTAGGATAAATCTAAATACTGAAATTATAGACTAAATTTTCCCAAAGTAACTTCAAATGTCCAAAATTAAAGGTTGAAGTTTTTTCTGTATCCGTTTCTTTAACATTTGAAAATATTTGTTTCAAACCATTATTAATTGGCTAAACCATAAATCTAACTTGGCGCCAAAGATTCTGATATTGCCAAGTGAATTTAAAATATCAGTATGTACAAGTAAATATGAAATGTGGACACCGTATGGATGCAGTTTGTACTGACTTAATTCATGTTCTTAATGAACAGCAATGTGTGGTGCTCTCGGCTGTGGCTACATGGCACACATAATTCACCACCATAATACACCAGTGTGCCCAGCGCACCATTTGCGTAACACTGGCCTAATAGACTCGTATTCAGATCTTTCGTTTCCCTGATGTCACTAATAAAATTTGAGAAGGATCTCAACATAAAACATTTTGTATAAAAGTAGCTTGTCTAGACTTTGACCAAACTATTAAGTGGCTACATGAAAATAATTGTATGCCCAACAAGCCTGTTTTACTTTATATAGAATACTATCTTTATTTTACAATGACAAAACAAACACAGGCAATAGATTACGCGTAAATTGTTAAAGAAGCAGGATATTTTGCACTCTGGAAAACAGAATATCTTGGATTTCCAATGAATTCAACAACATTAAATAGAAAGTAGGCCTATAGTAAAATATCCAATTTCAGGCAAATCACACATTTTTTATACTTGCAATGAAACTCAAAGGAAAACTTTATATATATACATATATATATATATATATATATATATATATATAAGAACAATATATATAAAAAACCACCAATATTTTTAATAGGTTTGTTAATTTTAATCTCTAGCCCCATAATATACAAACTAAAGTAAACGACTTTAGAAACTGTTCTAATCTGCATTTTGTTCTTATGTTTTCATAAAATAAATGACCAATACATTTAGTTTTCAAACTCCTACAAGGGAAGATGTGTATTTCCAACTATATCAGTGAAAAAAATACAAGTTACACACTATGTATTTTTTTAAATCTGGAAAAGTAAGGGAATTCTTGAATTTACTTTTAAATCTATTCATTCTTTTTAATAATTTAAAATTTAGTTAATTTAGTTTTATTATGTGTTGCTCAGAACATTGAAGAATGTGAAGTCAAGGTTGACTCACCTGTAAGTTTACTTTTCGTATTGAATAGTTTTGTGAATAATGGAGCTCAATGCTTGAATTTGAATCTTTATGAAGTACCAAACTTCATATCTCATATTAAAAAAATTAATTTTTTGATGTTGCATCACTTCACTATAAATTATAACTCACATTAAAACTTGGTCACCTTAAATACATAAATGCTATATCATTAAAATTATTAGTTATCAATTCACAAGTCAATTCACTTTGATTTGTTGAAGATGTTTTACGTTTTCAGTTAAAAGTCGGTTCCGATCATGAGACCAAACATTCTTCATCAAAGAAAAAAAATCTTTCAACATGGGCTGTTGATCTTGGTAAACAAAAGGATGAACGTGATTAGCTTCTCAAAGTTTGGACTTACACTTTCATTTGTTTTCAGCATTTTGAAAACATCAACCCACAAACTAACATCACCTGATACAAGTTTCTTGCGTCATTTTTTGTTTTTTTCTCCCTTCTGTCAGAATCATCATTATGATTGAAACTCATCAAAAAGCTTATCTATATCACGAGTTTATTTTTCAAAAACAGGAGCTACTGAATTAACAAACTCTACAAATGCCTCAACCAGGGAGCCAAACAAAAATTTTTATCAGTTCTGGTTCCGGTTCCTATTCTCTAAACAAACATTTTAAAGGTTATGATTCTGGTTCTAATTTTGGTTAGAGCACAATAAAGGTTCCGGTTCTTTTTGGTTTCTGATAGTGTTTCAGTTCTTTAAATAAAATAAAAAATAGCACAGCATCTTTCTATCAATTCAGGCTACGTCAATGTACTAATTTCAATAATAGTTTTTTAATGAATGAGGAAGGTTATATTTTTATATTTAGATGAAGTGTATCTGCAGTTGCATAAAAGGAGAGTGTAGAGGAGAACCACTTTGGAAATAACACTCTGGATCAAAAGTATTGCTAGATTTTAAAAATATTACAACGTGCCTTAATAACAATAGTTGTTTGTTCCAGTCAACAAACGATTAAGATAACCAGTGAAAACAAGGAAAGTGGACTTTTTCGATATAAAATTGTGATAGGAATCGCTTTCCTCGTCCAAATGAGGTTCACTGACAATAGAGGCCTACCTTGTGGATTGCTGGGCTAAGAGTAGAAAGGAATAGGGAAACAAGGGGGCTGACTTAGCAGCGTCTTTGAAACTCTTGTTGTTCCTTGATAAAGAAGGCCACTTTAGGGCCTCTAACACCTGATTCACACTCTGACACCAATTTGTGCATAAATTAGTGCACCCGTTCTGGCAAACACCCTATGTGTCCTGACTAACGCGCTCAACTCAACTGCTCTCTTTCAAAAACAAATAATATTTCTTCCCCCTCTCCTTCAATTCTCTCAAAACTGAGGGAAACCATCAAAAACGGCAGGAAAATGTCCAAAGAATAAACAAATACAAAACAAATATGTTTAAAACATTATATAAAAAAACTATTTTAAACATTATTACAAAAAAGCTATTTTACAATATTAAATATATACAGTTCAGGGACTTAACGATAGTGCATCCTTCTAATTTGTGTCTTGATCTGTCACTGTCAAGCTCATAGTCAAAAAACTTCCAAACTGAGTTTTCTTTAATGTACCCCATCAATAATATTATTTAAACCACTTACTAACAATAATTACCTCAGCACTTACACAAGAAACACATTCACTGGGCTACTTCCTAATTTAAACTTAAGTGAAAGAATTTAAATTTTACATTTTGCCACCCTCCATCTCCCTTTACCCTCTATTATAAGCTGTTCCGCCAACTACCAGATTATCAGTTTTCGCTTCCAAGAAGTACTAAGTACAATAGGCTTAGACTGCTTGTCCAAAAGAGATATCTTAATTTCTTTATTTTAACTTCTGAGGAATGTGGTATTATCTACTGTATGTCAAAGCTAAATACATCTTCTTAACCCTCTAGCTTAAACATTAAAGTGAAAAAACAGAGAACAATGTGACAGTCATGACATTCCTCCAGAATCTAAATTCATTAGTGTGTATTGCTAATGGCTCATCAACTCTTTTCTAATCACCTTAGAAAAGAGGTTTCAAACAAAGTAGTAAACTAAAATATATCAAGTCAGAACTGACTGAAAAAGGGGGGAAAACATTTTAAAATTAAACTAAGCTTAGGCAAAAAAAAAAGAGTAACATGTTAAAATAATATACAATTCTGTAAAACTAGGAACCTTTAAGAACCTTTTAGAACCTTTATAAATCTAAAATTATTTAGCGGTTCCAATTTCAGTTCAGGTTTTTAGAATAGTGTTTTTAGGGTTCTCCTTCCAGTCCCTTAAAAATAAATGTTAATTTCAGATATCAGTTTCTGTTCCTGTTCCGGTTTGACTCCCTGGCTTCAACAACTGTCCACTGAATGTAATCCATTTGTATCCAACTGAACTCTGTCCCTTCATGACTGGTTTCTCCCATTTTTAAGTAAGAGACTTCCTAAGTTCAAAAAATGCCTTTCTAAATAATTTTTGTTCATATCTTTGTTGATGATATAGAAATCATACTTTTGCTTCCAATGTTGAGGTATGAACGTGTTATATTTTCTAGGTTTTCATTTTACTCTCATTTATTTCAAAACACAGCACAGTTTTTTGGAAAATGTGAAGAATTCCACTAAGAAATAAAGCTAGTAACTGACTAAGTGGGTTTACAAAAAAAAGTTTCTTATTAGTATGGGCAAGAGTTTTCACGCTGTGAAAGAAAGATTCCTGCCCATCCCAAATCAAAAGAATCCTTTCTATAGCCGGCAGTATACATAAAAATCTTGTGGTATTGGGAGGTAAATATTTCTTATGCTCACTGTCAGCAAACTCCCAAAATTCTTTCAGTTTTTATACTCTTACAGTAAAAAATAATGTGAAAGTGCTTGTATAGTTTGAAGACAACCATATCAAAAGGCAGTTGATCAACATCACTATACACAATTTTGAACAATGTGAGTACAGCAGCCAATGCCTACAAGTTTTCCCCTCATGGGTGATCTGGCGGTCTAGATGTAAGGTGTCAGACTTCTGTGTTAGGGGTCTGAGGTTCAATCCTCGGTCCCAGCATAGATTTATCTGATTGCCAAACCCTTCCTTCACCTCTGACCAGACATGTATTAATCACAACTTGTGAATGTGTGGAATGCGAGGCTTACACAGTGGTTCAGATTCCACGTTAAACTGTAGGTCCTCCATTTCATATTACAATCACCTTACCATTACACATAAGCATAAGTGTGTATAACCCAAATCGGTGGTTAGACGTGGTAATAATACTAATAATAATCACCATCATCATCATAATTATTATTGCTATTTCCCTCCATATCTTGAAGTAACTTTTTATGGATGTTGGTTCTCAAATTTGTTGAATATCTTATTGAGACTTTTTGTTAATATAAGGGCAGACATTGTATTGTTGTATACAACTGTGTTAATGTATTGGCAGCTATTTATTGTTGAATACATATAAGATTAAAGCATGAATGCTACTGTGTTAGTTAATACATGGGCATTTATTGTATTATTGAATAAACTGAGATGCAAGGGCAGCCATTGTATTGTTGAATACAACTGAGGTGTTAATGCAAGGGCATTTGAATACAATTTATACAATATACTTCATGCCCACAAATCATTGGGCTATCAGCAGGCGGAAGTGGGTCTCCTGTAAACTATAATATGGAATGATGAAGGGAAGAAACTAGTAATTTAATTTCCTCTACACAAGCTTAGAAACCCCTATGATTCCATTTTAGTAGCGACATTATTTGTTGATATATAAAATGCATTCATCCATGCAATCCATAAAACATTTTAAAAACAAACTGATTTAGGACCTTTTTAGATTCTCTTGCCTTTCCAAGTCTCTCCTGGACCTCTTGCCATAGGAGAGGCTTTCACTTCCCAAGCATAGATGGGGTGTTGCGCCCTTGTGTGAATACTTAGTTATGGCCTTTAGAGCCTTTTTTTCTAAATTTAAACTCATGCCGGCGGTCCCTCACTGGGCTTTATTTAAGTCCCCAGTGGGACTTGTCTTTGCAGTCTCATCTGTTCTGCCGACCCCTGCCATACCCTCAACTCAGTCTATGGAGTCTCAGAAGCAAGTTTAGATGGCTCAATAATGGCCCTAGGTAATTTAGTTCCCCGAGCTATGGCTGAGGAGGGCTCCTTGGGAATACATGGGGTGGTTACGACCTCAGGGAAGGTTTCCCCTCCTGTACATATTTTGACACTACCTGAGTTCAAACAGTATGACTGCTAGTGAATGGCACAGGTTGCGTAGACATATTAGAGAAATAAACTATGCAGTGACAGGACAAACAATGTTCTGGCAAACAATTTGGCTCTACGAAGTCTGAAATACTGGAGCCCAACTGGATAAATTTTCTTTGCATGCCTGGGCATACAGGATTTTCTTTTCAGTTTGAATCTCAAATACTTTTTTCTTGGCCTTTCATTTCGGATAGGCCGGAGACCAGACAGAATGCAGTTAAGGCAAAACTTAGAGACACACAGTGAGCCTCCTGTATGCAATCTGCAGAGGTTGGCTTACCACAGCATTGCAACTTCATATAGCCAGACACCCGGGCACTTGGAAATCTATTCAGACCTCCTTTGGAAGGGTAGGAGTCGCAAAAGTGAGGATATGGTATTCATTTTTTTGTTCATTTTTATTCTTTTTTATAATGATAATGTAAACTTCAGGTAACATTCTGAGGGGTAGCTCCTCACAAATTTCCTCAATGCTCAGGTAGTCGAGGTTGTAGGAAGTCACCATTCCCTTGCAAACATTGATGAACCTGTGTGATTCTACCTTCACCTGTATATTAGCAAAGCTGCTCAACAATATTTCAGGAAGAGCTATGATATTTATTTTTTGAATGTTATTTGTAGTCTGAATCACTAAGTGCCATTCAATTTTGCTGCACCATTTATCACTCTTTTGAGGATAAATGGTTTGACACATTTTAGGTTCTCATCGTCATCTACTCGAGACAATACAAGGAAAAGGGATTGGGGTCTCGCCACTTCCTGGACTTTTTCCAAAATAGGGCTGAACGGTTTTACCCATTTGTCTTTTTTCATTATTACGGCTCTGTGAAAAAGGGGGAGGGGGACAAAAGCTTCTGCACAAGACTGGACAGCAGGCAAATGGAAGAAAAAAAAGGTGGAGATGTGAAAGCTTTGTCTTGCACAAGATATGTCCTGTACAGAAGATTCTCCTTTAATTGGCCTCTTACAACAAGCACCACATCTTCACAATTTGAATATTTCTTATTGACTAATTCAAGAAACATGGTGGACTAATATTTTTATTTGTGTACAACCCATCCTAATGCTCTTCCAGCTTATCCACATATTTACAATAATGAATATAAGTAACTCGCCAACTTCACAAACATAGCTAGTGAGCATGGGCTATAGTTTGCTCAAACCTGAACTAGTGGAGACGTTCCAAGAGGATGTAAGATAGTATGGGTTCCGGAAAAAGCTCTAATCAGACCTTCACCACATTCTTATCTTAAAATTTCATAACTTTGTCAGTCCATTCTCATGGCATTACTTTGACATTGAAAAGGATCAAAGGTTTAAATGCACCAGAAACTGATACAATACTTAACCTGAAAGACTCAACAAAAGATCTTAATTATTTATGATATTCTTTTATCACTAAACATTATTTCCCAAAATTTTGGGTACAACTATACCAGGTAAAACTGACTACTGCATTTATCAAATTAATATAAAGAAAACATTATGATCTAAGGGAGACTACATGTTCATTAAGTTTTGCAGAAGGGGAGCGGGGTGGTAATTCAATAAATATGAGTAGATTTAATAAATCACTCTAAAGATTTGGATTCAATTGGATATTTTGGGAGTGTTTGTCATGACAAATTTCACTATTTAAGGGTTGTTTTTGAGTAAAAATTATTTTAAAGGTAATTAACAAAAAAATATTTAAAATACCATTTTAAAAGTGTGTCTAATGAGTTGGTTATAGATGAATTTGTAGGCAGTGTTTGACTTGACAAATAGCACTTCATATTAGCTTTTGGGGTAAAAACTGGTTTAAGGGTGGTTTACTGATTAGTTTTTTCAAATTTTTTTAAAAATTTTAATGGCTCAAATTATTTTGTTTAAAATGGATATCTAGGGAGTGGTTTATTGGTTATGCCACTAACTGATAAGTGATTTTTGAAAATAAGAAATATTTGGAAAACGACACAAACTAGTTTGTTTAGAATGATTATGTGCAGACAAAACTGTATATTAATTTTTTAGGGTTGAATTTCTTTAGAATTTATTAAAAAATTCCTCTAGAAATTTGGTCCAAAATTGGTATCTGCCAAATTTTTTTACATAATAAATAATTAAATCTGAAGATTGATTTTTGTACATTTTAAATATTTTGAAAATATTTACTAATTTTGTTGAAAATTGGTATCAAGGGGAGTATTTTACATGATAATGAATACTTATGACAAATTATAGAAATTATTAAATTTTTCAAAATTGACCTTTAATATTGAGCTCAAAATGGATATTTGATAATAGTTTTTCATAATAAATAAGAATATGCTTTTATTTTTACAAATTACTTAATTTAGGGTAGTTAACAAATAACTTAAATGTGAAGTTTCATAGAAATATTTGAACAATTTGGTTTAAAGTTTATAAATCAAGAGTTTTTATTGTGATGTGTTTGTTTTTATGTATATAACTTACATAAGGTTAGTTTACTGGAGACCTATTTTTGAACATTTTCTTCAAAGCTAGAATTCACAATATGATAAATTTATTGTGATTGTGTTATACCCCTTATTTTAACTATCACTATCCATATTATCAATAGCAAATACTGGTTTTAAGCCACTATACTGGTATTACTAAGTTGTGTAACATGTTTTATTTCAATGAGAGTTTGATTAAAGTTGTATATAATAATTTTACCTCAAGGATAAAAATAATTAGTTTAGTAACATATTTGAAAAGAATTAGATGTACACTATAGTAATAAGGATGATTTTGGTAGCTTTGTTGGCTTAAAGATTAATCTAATAAAGATTTAGTCTAAAAAGTGAAACGTTGAACATCAAAACTGAAACAGCAAACACTATGACAATAATATCCACTGTTGCACCTCATTTCCTTGTTAAACTTAGTGACACCTCTTCTCATTATTTTTTGATGTAGTTTCACTGTAGGGTATGTTATAATATAGTAAAGAAAAAATTTATTAAATTTGAAAAGTAAAAATTGTATTGAATTTTTACTTTTCAAATTTAATACATTTTTTCTGTCAATTCTCAAGATTAATACATTAATATTCAGTATATGCATGGTCACATCATCCTTTTATTTTATCAACTTAGTTTTAAGTGTAATTATGACTCAAATGTCTATTATTTTAAAATGTACCTAATTTTTACATGTTTGTTACAATGTTAATATATTCATAAGTAAAATGTATCATAACTTGTAATTAATATGACCAAATCTTTCTTATTAAGCAATTCAAATGTCTTTCAACAATTAGAAGTTTGAGCTTAGTGGACAGAGGGCTCGTTGTGCTGACCACATGACACCCTCTATCCGCTAATGTCGGCAGAAGCTCATTCGATATAGCTCTTGTGGGTTCACACTATAGAGTTGGGTATTTTTAATTGTTTTGCCTCTTTAAGGTAAGGCTGTAGAAGACGCAAGAAAAGGTCAGTGTTTTTGAAGTTTTTATAGCAAAACATGTTTTTGTGCAAAATAAATAAAATACTGCTTCAATACAAACATACATTTTAATTTTCCTCATTCAGTGATATCAACAGTTGTTGAGTATTTGTCATGAGCATAGCAGCATTAGGTGACAAACTTTTTAAATGAAGAGTCATTCAATTTCAGGACACCCTTGAGAGATAGTAAAGAACTGTTGATATCATCATATGAATAAAATAAAATTATATGTTTATACTGAAGAAATGTTTAATTTAGTATGGCCAAAAAAAAGTTTTGCTATAAAACTTGCAAAAACACATATTTTCTTGTGTTTCCTATATCCCCACCTTAACTCGGGGGGAGGGGGGGCTACCTTGCAACATTAAAGCCCCGTAACAGTGGCAGGGGAATAGATGTGTACAGCATACCCACCAAAATATAACTTGTTCTAGCCCAAATTCCAAGATAAGATTTCTACCAATAACCTAAAGACAAATTATTTTATATAGGTGTTTTTTTTAATCAATTTTCTGTATGGCTATATTTTAAACTGTGTAAGAAACTTTGTTTTAACTAGTGGTGTGTGAGTACAGTTACGAGTAGCTGCTTGAACTCAGAGGATTATTTTACAAAACTTGAAAAATTTGGGTACTCAGAATGCTCATTCTTTTTCTATCAAATTTCTAGTTTGGTTAATTTTACTCAATTTCAATATAGAATTTCATAGCAAATAGAGTTATTCAATATTTCCTTTTGTCTAGTAAAAAAATGTACAATTATATTAAATCTATTTAAAAACTTAAATTTGTGTGTTAATAATTTAACTAAAAAAAATATTTCCTGTACAACTATTGTTATATAAGACTCAAACTTTAAAAAAAACTAGTTTTCATTCAAACTCGACACAAAGAGAAAAATGCCTACCTGCATACACCTAATTTTAACTTTTGAGATTGCCTCTAACAAACATGAAAACATCCTCTAAATAGATTAAATAGCAAAGTTATTTTGGTTAATTACAGTTATAGCCCCATCTATATATCATATTCTTTAAATTGAAAAATGAGATCTTGACATGGGAATCAAACCTGGGACCTATGGCTTAGTACACCAATGCTCTAATCACTGAGCTATCCACGAAATGTCCCATGCCCAGGGTCATTCTTCACTCATATTTTTAGACAGCGACCTTAGTAGACGTGCGGAAATCGTCGGCTACAAATGTGTTAACAATTAGTATCACAAGCTATCAGATAACGCAACCACAATTGACTCGCTAGTTGACTTCATGATGCCAATTGTACAATTATAATCGTACAAGTGTGCATATCATGTTGGATTAAATAGCAAAGATTTTTTTTTTTAACTACGGTAATAGTCGAATCTGCATATCATATTCTTTAGATTGAAAAATGACACCTAAACAGGGAAATCAAACCCGGGACTTTTGGCGTGCCTAAGGTCATTCTTCGCTCATATTTTAAGGTAGAGTCTCTAGTGGGCGTGTGTTAATTGTCGGCTACAAATATGTCATCAATTAAGATCACGCACTATCAGATTACCGAAGCCACAATCAACTTGGTAGAATATGATATCCAGATTCAGCTATAACTATACTTAACAATAATAATAAGTATTATTATCATTATTATTATTATTATTATTATTATTATTATATATTTACATTCTTTTGTAAGAATTTTCCTAAAAATCAAAAAGTGTATTATTATGAAATATAATGAATGAGAAATCAAACTGTAAATTTTCTAACAATGCCTTCATTTTAAAGAAGGACAATTTATTAGATTGTCAGAGTGAGTTTCTTAGAAATGATTAATTTCAATAACTCAAAATAAAAACTTTTAAAGCAACGCCTTCAGTGAAAAAAAGACAATAAATTAATATAGTCTATATGTTAAAATCAAAACCTTACATAGGGCCTAATCTTTTCCATATTAGTTTGAAACATGTTATATTTTTCTAGCCAAGATATTTAATTTCGGTTAGTAACTTGTCTTCAATAACAAACAAGATGAACTTAAGTAAGATCCAAGATCTCTAACCAATGACTTCAAAAAATTATACCATGTTGGGAAAAGTTTTATTTAATGTTTATTTTCCTCATAACGGTGTCTCACCCAACTATTGTTTGCATGCCACCTAGTGCCATGTGTACTATATATTTTCCATCCTTACTTTAGCTTATTTTTATTTTCTGTAGGGATATACACATTTACAATGATAACATAATGCTATCTACCTTTCAAAATAATATAAAATGTCCTACCATTTATAAATTTAACATTTTTAATCCCTGACAAACTTCTATTAATCAAAAATTATCTTCCTAGATTATGATTATGTGTTCTCTCATAGAATAAAGTACAGTTTCCAATTATTAAAACACCCTCTAATGGCCATCTGAATTCCTGCATATCTACTATACAACATAATTTATATCTTTTCTCGAGTAACTTTTCAAGTGCGCCCCTGATCTATATAAATTTATGAAGTTTCACATCCCAAATTTAATTTGTGGCTGCTTTACTTTAAAACCCGCTTAAGTAGTCTTTTCCTGAAGATATGAAAGAAGGGCTATTTACCTCTGAATTTTTTTTACCCCCATTGGGCTTCTTGGTAAATTTTGTGTTCATGTATATTGACAGTAGGTTTTTACTATCAGGGATTATTACTCTCACATCCAAACCCCAAGCTGGAGACCACCCCTTGTAGTCTGGCCACCACTGGGTGCAGACAACGCGATTAGACAACAAACTGACTGACAAGAGAGGACCATGCGGGCAACATGAGCAGGACAAATTAATACAATATGTCACATGTAGGTGTGTTGAAAGTAAGGGTGGAGAGAAACCAGTAAGCCTACAAAAGTTACCACCTTTGTTTCTGGCGGTTCTTTTATTTAAGCTGATATTTCACCCTATTGATTCCTTAGATCCAATTACTCATTTAATTATGAAAAACCCTTTTCGGTAGCCACATAGTCCAGGGTGTCACTTTCACAATAGAGTAAACTGCCGATGACAGGGAGATTGAGGTTTAAATCCCGGTCTAGTGCACTGAAGATAGTTTTCCTAAATGGTTTTCTACGCTCCCTCCGCACAAACATGGGTACACTTCCTCTAAATTTAATTTTCCTCATATTTAACTCAGTAACATAACTAGTACATATGCATATATTTATTATTATTAGCACCGCGTCTTACTACCCGTTCGGGTTATACACACTTAGGCTAATGTGTAATGGTAGGGTGATTGTGAGATGAAATGGAGGACCTACAGTTTAACGTGGAATCCGAACCACGGTAGAGGCCTGGCATTCCCCACATTCACAAGATGTCTTGTCAGAGGTGAAGGAAGGGTTTAGTAATCAGATAAATCTATGCCGGGACCGAGGATTGAACCCCGGCCGCCAGCACAGAAGTCCGACACCTTACCCCTAGACCGCCAGGTCACCGCTCATATGCATATAACCTGAACCGATAATAAGACATAGTGCTAAAAAAAAATCTGAGAAAGGGCCTTCCATAAACAAGTATTTATTCAAAATAAGGACAAAGCTACTCTTATAATATGTTTTGAACAGTACAACATGTAAGCAAATATTAAAATTAAAATATACTATGGTTTATTTAAGTTTCTACATGTTTAAGTGAATCCTACCCTTTGAGGGGTTTATCGAATCTGAGAGGGAAGGGGGCAACAATTTATAGAGGGTCTGAACCCTCTTGAGCTCCACTTTTCCACACCCATGTTGATCACTTTGTATGTACAAGGGCAATTCAGAAAGTAACTTTTGTAAGGTCAATAAAAAATTAATACTTTTGTCAATTTTTTATTATATAGGCCTACAACTTATGACAACAAATGTACACTATTATTTGACATAGTCACCAGCCAAATTAAGACACTTTTCATAGCACTTTAGAAGCTTTTGTCTTCCGTCATCATAAAGTTCTGCCACCTGAGATTTGAGCTACTCTTCAACGCTCGATTGCAACTCGTCATCAATGTTAAAGCATTGTAATGCAAGCCATTTCTTCGTGTTCATGAAAAGATGGTAATCACTATTTGTCAAATCTGGGTTGAATGAAGAGGTGATCAAACAATGTCCAAATAAATGATTGGAGCAGGGTTCAAGTATGCACGGCAATATGTGGGTTGGCGTTATCATGCAAGAAAACCACCCCAAGGCTCAACATGCCGTGGCTTTTGTTCTGAATGGCCCTTCTCAACTAGTCTAGTGACTGACAATAAACCTCTACATTAATTGTGGTGCCGGGTAACCTGGCGGTCAAGGGGTAAGGTGTCAGACTTCAGTGTTGGGGGTCCGGGGTTCAATCCTCAGTCCCGACATGGATTTATCTGGTTACCAAACCCTTCCTTCACCTTTGACAAGACGCATATTAATCACAACCTGTGAATTTGTGGAATGCCAGGCATTCACCGTGGTTTGGATCCCACGTTAATCTGTAGGTCCTCCATTTCATCTCACAATCACCTTACCATTACACATTAGCATAAGTGTGTATAATCCGAACAAGTAGCAAGACTTGGTGCTAATAATAATAATAATAATAATAATAACTATAGTGCGCCATTCCATTAAATCCACTAACAATACTCCTGTCCCAAAATACAGTTGTGATGAGTTTCCTGGCACAAAAAGGTTGCCACTACTTCTTTGATATTCTTGGAGAGTGAATCTGTCTCTACTCTATTGATTGACTTTTTGTCTCTACATTTATGTATGAGATTCAAGTCTCGTCACCCATAATGGTCTGATCCAGAAAAGCATCACCTTATCTATTGTAACACTCAAGAAAATTGAAAGCTGATGCCATTCATTGTGTCTTGTGTTGTTCCGAAAGCAGTTTAGGTATCAATTGGGCACAAAACTTCGGGTAGCTTAACATTTCACTTATCACTTCATGAATAACTGTGCGAGGGATCTGTGGTAATGCATACTAAAACTCTGAAATGGCGAATAAGCGGTTCTTTCAAACCGTTTTTGTTAATCTTCTAAACTAGTTCATCATTCACCAGAGTCGGCCAGCCACTCCTTTCCTCATTGCAGACATTGGTGCGCCTATTTTTGAACCCAAAGCACCATTGTCTCATACCATCCTCACTCATGATGTTCTACCCATGAACTTTGTTAAGTTGATGGTGTATTTCAGCCGCTTTACAGTTTTTGGCTAAGATCTTATCATTAAGCATAACTCACATCTGGTGGAATTTTCAATGCAGCACATATTTTGAACGGCAGTTGTTGTGAATAACAGAAACACAAACTTCTCTCTACCACTGCTGGATGCATACTGAGTCACTCTACACTTCTGTGCAGATCTATATGAGGCCATTCGCCCCCCCCCCCNCCCCCCCCCTTACCCTTCTACTTCACATGCCACACTATATCAGAAATTAATTTCTGGATTGCTCTTGTATTAACTTGTCTGTCACTTGAACCACTCTTAACTGTATCTTGTATCTCAATGTTTTGTCTACCAGTTGGTCCTCTCATGTCAGCCATTTGGCTGTTTTTCACTTTGACCTACTATATATAAGCTTTTCTAGCAGTTTGTCCTTATGATGTTGGCCTCTCGGTCACGTCATTTCTGAGTATCAAGCTCAGTTGGTTCAAGTTGTGTTGGCCATTTGGCTATCACTTTGCCCTCCTATATATGAGGTTGTCTTGCAATTAGTCCAAGTTATGTTACCCGCTTGACCCGCCCAGCCTTGTAAATAAGTTTTTATAGCTTTTTGACAACTTTGTTGTTTAGCAGTTATGATGATGCCTCCATCACTACTCATGCAATATATATTCAGTTACTCTTCATATATGAAGGCTGTTCCTCGATCCACAACCTGAGGATGCACTGTGATGAGGTGATGTACCCACACACAACAGAATATATACATATATGACTTAAATCAGTGGTGTATTCTCTGGGTATGCTAGTCTTGTGCCACATACTGCACTCTCTTAAATCTGTGACTGTGTAGGCATTGCATTGGTCTGCAGTTTGTTGTGTTTTGATATTCCATTACAATTTATGTGGATATTGATCATCGGTACTTTCACATTCTGTTGTGTTTTGTGTATAGTTTATTAGTAATAGCACCACGTATTACTACCCGTTCGGGCTATACGCACTTACGCTAATGTGCAATGGTAGGGTGATTGTGAGATGAAATGAAGGACCTACAGTTTAACGTGGAATCCGAACCACGGTGGAGACCTGGCATTCCTCACATTCACAAGATGTCTTGTCAGAGGTGAAGGAAGGGTTTGGTAATCAGATAAATCTTTGCTGGGATTGAGGATTGAACCCCGGACACCAGCATAGAAGTCTGACACCTTACCCCTAGACTGCCAGGTCACCAAGTTGTGTATAGTTCAGGTGTACTTTTATGTAGTAAGAATAATATGTAAAGGTGGATATTCAAACAAAGAAATTAATAAGTCACAAAATAGAGAAAATGGGATTAAGACTGCATATAATTTTTCAAGATAGCAGGCGGGCTTAAGGGAAATTCATAAATGTTTGAAAACCACTTTTTAGAGGCACCTATACTCAAATATTTACTGGCGAAGATTCCCTTGATGTTCTTGGTCAATGATATTTAAGGATCTTCAGCCCCTTGCAAATTTTAGATTACAGCACACCTATTAATTTTCTTAGAATACGCTACGGACATAAAATAAAATATTTTACTTTTAATTTATGGGTAGTAAATTTCATCTTGTAACTTTGATTGGTATTTGATTGGTACAAATGACTTGATGTATCTATCAATGAATATTTAGGGAGCTATAAATGGCATGTGCTCATGAATCAATATTTTGGTGAGTATAAATAACATCACGTACCCATTATTTGATATTTGGGTGGTTACAAATAGGATCTTGTACTCATACATTTATATTTGGATGGGTACAAATGAAATCATATAGCCGTCACTATATTTGACATCATGTATACCCATTAATTAATATTTGGGTGAGTACAAATTAAATAATGTACTCATAAATTTATATTTGGATGGGTACAAATGAAATCATATACTCATCAATCTATATTTGGGTGTGTACAAATGGCGTCATGTATACCCATTAATCAATATTTGGAAGGGTACAAATGGGATAATGTACCCATTAATTAATATTTGGGTTGTACAAATGACATCATATACCCATTAATTTATATTTGGTTGGGTAGAAATGGCATCATGTACCCACCAATCGATATTTTGGTGTGTACAAATGGGATCATCCAACTTAACCATTAATCAATTAGGTTACAGATGTACCTCCTTGTTGCTGCACCATTAATTTTATATTTTGGTTTATTATTAGTACCTTAACAAACATAAGAATAAGATGATAAGAAAACAGGAAAAGTAGGAGGAGTTCTGACATGCATTGGAACTAGTCTGTTAACCCAGCCATAGTACTTGTGACTTGTGATATGAAATGATATGATATGATATGATATGATATGATATGATATGATATGATATGATATGATATGATATGATATGATATATATATATTTTACCATTTATTCACTAATAATTGAGTGAGCCAATGTTGAAATAAATTTTTCAGTTTTATTTATATGCCTTAACAAAAAGTGTCAAATCGCATCGGAATCAAGTATTTCAAAATAATCACTTGATATAATTTGAAAAGTATTTGATCTCAAAGCTACGACTTCAATAATTTATTTCAGTCCAAAACACTCTTAACAAATCATTATATTAATTGACTTTATTCTATGCGCTCTTGTTTCAGCTTCAACCTAAAGAAACTAAAATGGCACAATCAAGTCCTATAACAGATCTTTCTTCTCTCAATAAAAAGGAGATAGCTGCATTTTTAGACTCATTTGACACTGTGATATCAGACTGTGATGGTAAGTTTGAGATCTAATTTATATGGGCTCATTAATAATCATAATACCTATTTTTATATTTGAAAAAAACAATTTATTGTTTTAAAGATGCACAGTTTGTACGTTAGTATATTTATAATATAATGTTGTATATCAGCACAGTGTTGTTTTACCCATTCGGGTTGTATATATATGTACTACTAATTTACTAGGGATGTGGAATGTTGAGTTAATAGGAAGTGTATCCACACATGTGGGGAGGTAGAGGGAGAAACCATATAGGAAAAACCACCCTCAGTACACCCGACCAGTATTTGAATCCTGCCTGTCATCGGCAGTTCAGTATATTACGATAGTGACACCTCAGGCCATTTGACCACCAAAGTGGGCTGCCATTAATGTTAGAACATTCATAAACATCGTAATGTTCAACTGTTATTTAGGGTAAGATGTCAGACTTCTGTGCTGGCGGCCAGGGTTCAATCCTCGGTCCCGGCACAGATTTATCTTATTACCAAACCCTTCTTTCACCTCTGACAAGACATCTTGTGAATGTGAGGAATGCCAGGTCTCCACCGTGGTTCGGATTCCACGTT
>CABEEJ010007088.1:0-14126 GCA_901482245.1 Timema douglasi | reverse complement strand
GGGGGGGGGGGGGTATTGGAGGGTTGAGAAGTGTTGGGGGTAACTTTAACGAGTCGGTGAGATGACGAATTTCCACGTTCTTCTTTAGTTGACCCTTGGTCACAACAATGCATGCAGTTAGAATGTGAACTAATACACACATACGTTGATCTTGTACTTTATAAAGTAGAGAGACTTGTACGCCAACAAAAGGTTTCTGGGTCTGTCAGGAGAAACACAACAGCGAGGTGAATGAGGTTGTAATTAGATATCTAAAGAATGTTGGTGGAAAAACTCGTATGGACCGAGTCAGTGATGAGTGGGGGCTGAAGGAGTGAGGTTCGAAAGGGAATACAATAGGCCAGTGTGAAAGAAGCAAATATATGAAGGTAGAGTGTGTAGATCGAAAGGAAGGAGCAGACTATCTAAGACTTGGCTAAATGTTGTAGATGAATGTGTGAAAAAGAGAAACATTAAAGAGTTTTAAAAATAAAAGAGCATGTTTGACTCGGTGTGTGGATGTTGTCGAAGAAAAGAGAAGTGTGAAGAAAGTTAGTGAGGATGTATTAAGTACACTAGACCCATGGCTTCTTTGGTGCTGACTGACAGTTCTGAAAAGTTACTAGACCAAATTATGTATCCCTACGCCGAACCATATGATCTGCAAAAATATGTGTTTAGCAGCTGTTACTTCTGACGGTCAAAATTTAGATATATACCTGAATGTTGACTGTCCGAAGTCAGTTGTGAGCTGTCAGTCAGCACCAAAGAAGCCATGGGGCTACTGTATATACCTAAATGTTGACTGTCCGAAGTCAGTTGTGAGCTGTCAGTCAGTACCAAAGAAGCCATGGGGCTACTGTATATACCTACATGTTGACTGTCAGAAGTCAGCTGTGAGCTGTCAGTCAGCACCAAAGAAGCCACGGGGCTACTTTAAGCCTATGGAGTTGTCGTCTTTTGAGTTATAGGTCCAATAAGGTAGTGGCATGATTAGGTATGCAACTTGTATTGGCATAATGAAAGCAGCCATTACGAAATGTTCAACGTACATTCACAAGTCACATGACTGGCTCGTGACGAGATATTATCTTACAGGTGTTATTACCTCTGATGATTCGGTCGAGGGTGTACTGAAATGTTGTTTGTGTTTTGTTGTCAGACGGGAACAGCTGCTATTACAACTACCAACATTACGACGAGGGGGACCGGATTGTCACCAACGAGCCATGTCTCAACTGCACGTGTCACAACAGAATGCTCATGTGCTACCTGAGAGTGTGTCCCTTCACCAAGGGCATCGGTCAGGACTGCACCGTGGAGAAGAGGCCGGACCAGTGTTGCCCGGTCATCACGTGTCCTGAGGGTGAGTCTTACACAGGGACTGACCAGAACCTCTGGAGGAGGGAGTAAGACCATAGGGCCACAAGGTTTGCAGTCCTGAGGGTGAGTCTTACACACAGGGACCGACCAGAGGAGGGAGTTAGACCAGAGGGCCACAAGGTTTGCAGTCCTGAGGGTGAGTCTCACACAGGGACTGACCAGAGGAGGGAGTTAGACCATAGGGCCACAAGGTTTGCAGTCCTGAGGGTGAGTCTCACACAGGGACTGACCAGAGGAGGGAGTAAGACCATAGGGCCACAAGGTTTGCAGTCCTGAGGGTGAGTCTTACACACAGGGACCGACCAGAACCTCTGGAGGAGGGAGTTAGACCATAGGGCCACCAGGTTTGCAGGGGGAAAATAAATATTATGGGAAGGAGGCTAAAGCTCAAAGCTCGGGGGCATCTAGTTGGAGCCCTTCGAACAAATCAATTTGTTTAGTTAACTCGTAAAGACTTAATTCGACGTATTTTAACTAACACAGTGCAACCTAATAGTTAAACTAAAATCGACAGAAAATACTTGAATGAGCATATACAATCCAGAATTATTTAACTCAACTGAACCTCTCACCCTTACTTAACCTAACCTAACCTAACCTTACCTAACCTAACTTAACTAAAGTGTTACTATAGGTTAGAAATTTAACCGATAGCGTGTAATACTATTTAACTGTATTAGTATAATAATGAGTTGGCCCAATAGCTTAATAATTATATAATAATGAAAATTGATAAAAATAAAGGGAAAATAAACTAATAAGAATAAAAATTTAATGAAGAAAGTCCACCCAGGGAAAGAAGGAAAATGTGGGAAGAATCCAAAGCAAAAAGGTAACATCTTCTTCCTTTTATAGTAGAAGTAATCACACTCACATTTAAACACAAATATAATAATATTTTGGCATTGTTGCCTTTATCAATCAAAAAGACAAAAGGGGATACAATTTACACAAACACTAAATTAGCCTACTCCATTTTCAATTTACCATTTAGTTTATTTATCCTTTTTCTTTATTTTTATCAGGTTTCATTACCATACCAACACAAAACTATCTAAAATGATAATTTATTTTTAATATCTGCAGGTTGTTAAAATCGTGTGGGTTGTACATTTTATGAATGCAATAATGTAGTTAATTGCTGCGTTGCCACATGGACAGGTGTGGATGCAAATTAACTTCCTAAAACGTCTTTTGTCTCATAATAAGGTAATCAACTTATTTTTCATTTCCTAATGGATGTTCTCCTTGAAAGCTTGTTTTGACACGCTCACAAGGCCAGCCAGCAGATGAACTTGATCTTCAGACAAGTTGATGGTTTGGAGGTCAGCCCCGTCGAGGGCCGTGATTGGACACGAAGATTTCAAACTCATAAAAGTTATTCCCGAAGATGAATCAATATTGAATTTTCAAATAAAATGCTTAACACAAAAAATATATATATATAAAATGTTGCATATCTATAAGAATTTTGGTGACCTGGCGGTCTAGGGGTAAGGTGTCAGACTTCTATACTGGGGGGTCCGGGGTTCAATCCTCGTTCCCGGCACAGATTTATCTGATTACCAAACCCTTCCTTCACCTCTGACAAGACATCTTGTGAATGTGGGGAATGCCAGGCCTCCACCGTGGTTCGGATCCCACGTTAAACTGTAGGTCCTCCATTTCATCTCACAATCACCCTACCATTACACATTAGCGTAAGTGCGTATAACCCGAACGGGTAGTAAGACGCGGTGCTAATAATAATAATAATAATAATAATAATATAAGAATTTAGATATTAGATTAACAAAATGTTATCTTGAAAACTCGATTCGCATAAGCTTTTTATCACGTGAACATTAATTTGTGATGAACAGGGGCTGAAAAATTACCAAAAATTTAACATAAATGTATACTTTGACTATTTTTATTGGAGAAACTTTTGTAGTTGTCGAATTCAGAATTTTATTTAGAATTGAAGTTGAAGCTGATGATTATATTTGAAGCAAAGTCGGAAGTTCTTGAAGCTATTATTTTACAAACATAATGGTAATTGGTTTACTTACGGCTAGAGAGAGGTCCATTGTTGTGACATTCCCATATATTTTTTAAAAATTTCATTATTTGAAAAATTTAATGTGCAATTTTTCTAAATCGACTGATTATATCATCACACGACTTATAGCCTAAGATAACGCTAGAAAATACACAACACCCAGACTCCTTACCGTTAACATATATTTGGGAAGGGGGACGACTCCTGGATGGCCCAGTGGTCAGAGCATTGTTGTCCTAAGCCAAAGGTCCTGGGTTCGATCCCCATGTCCAGGAGTCATCTTTAAATTTTCAGGATATAAAATGGGAATCGTGTGCCTTCACTACCTCGCTACTCGCAATCAACCAATCAACATTGTTACTTGTGTTGCAGTTCCCGTGGAGGTGGTGACAAGCAGCACCACCATGTCCACCCCTCAGTCTCAGAGCACCACCGCCATCTCCCACCAACACACCACCAATTGCTCCCTAGGACATCTCGACAACTACGGTTGCACCATCGAGGGAGAGTTCTACACCGACGGAACACAGGTATAGGCTCACTCTCACTCTCTCAGATATATAAACCACTTCAGTGGCCGCACGGTCCACGGCGTCTCTCTCTCTCTCTCTCAACAGACTAGACTGCCCATGACAGGAAGATCAGGGTTCAAATCTCCATCGGGTGTACTGAGGGTTTTTTCCTAGTCAGTTTTCCACCTTTTTTCAACGCAAATGTGAGCACACTTCCTCTAAATTCACCTTCCTAAATACCCGACTCATTAGAATAATTAGTACAATAATTAGTACAACCTAAAGTGAGATGTGGTGATAAAAAAATGATATAAGCCTCCAAGAGTACTGACTTTTTGTTAGTACTGCTTCTCACTCCCTGTTTGGATTTTACACTTACATACTAATAGATATAAAGTGCTAGGGATGAAACATTTTGAATTTAGAGGAAGTGTACCCACATTTGTGTGGAGAAAAAGTGGAAATCCACCTTCAGTGGCATGAGACCTTGTTGAGACTAGGGTTTGTTATGTTGGTACCTTGTTGAAACTAGGGTTTGTAATGTTGGTACCTTGTTGAAACTAGGGTTTGTAATGTTGGTACCTTGTTGAAACTAAGGTTTGTAATGTTGGTACCTTGTTGATACTAATGTTTGTAATGTTGGTACCTTGTTGATACTAGTGTTTGTTATGTTGGTACCTTGTTGAGACTAGTGTTTGTAATGTTGGTACCTTGTTGAGGCTAATGTTTGATATGTTGGTACCTTGTTGAGACTAGTGTTTGTTATGTTGGTACCTTGTTGAGGCTAATGTTTGTTATGTTGGTACCTTGTTGAGGCTAATGTTTGTCATGTTGGTACCTTGTTGAGGCTAATGTTTGTTATGTTGGTACCTTGTTGAGACTAGTGTTTGTTATGTTGGTACCTTGTTGAGACTAGTGTTTGTTATGTTGGTACCTTGTTGAGGCTAATGTTTGATATGTTGGTACCTTGTTGAGACTAGTGTTTGTTATGTTGGTACCTTGTTGAAACTAGTGTTTGTAATGTTGGTACCTTGTTGAGACTAGTGTTTGTTATGTTGGTACCTTGTTGAAACTAGGGTGTGTAGTGTTGGTATCTTGTTGAGACTAGTGTTTGTTATGTTGGTACCTTGTTGAGACTAGTGTTTGTAATGTTGGTACCTTGTTGAGGCTAATGTTTGTTATGTTAGTACCTTGTTGAGGCTAATGTTTGATATGTTGGTACCTTGTTGAGGCTAATGTTTGTTATGTTGGTACCTTGTTGAGGCTAATGTTTGTCATGTTGGTACCTTGTTGAGGCTAATGTTTGTCATGTTGGTACCTTGTTGAGGCTAATGTTTGTCATGTTGGTACCTTGTTGAGACTAGTGTTTGTTATGTTGGTACCTTGTTGAGGCTAATGCTTGTTATGTTGGTACCTTGTTGAAACTAGTGTTTGTAATGTTGGTACCTTGTTGAGGCTAGTGTTTGTAATGTTGGTACCTTGTTGAGGCTAATGTTTGTCATGTTGGTACCTTGTTGAGACTAATGTTTGTCATGTTGGTACAGGTGCCGAGTGACCCGAACAAGCCTTGCGAGCTGTGCTACTGTATCCGCAACATGACCGCCTGTGTCATGCAGGAGTGTACCTTGCACGTGGAAGGGTGCGCCCCTGTGTATGAGGAGGGGGTGTGTTGTCCCGTTCGCTATGACTGCAGTAAGTACCACCCTCACTCTCTGACAGAGAAACTACCACATCTACTTTCACGTAGTCAAACGTCGAGTCATGTGATTTCACTTCGGAGGTTTGATAGAGAATATTCAGGAAAACAGGAACTAGCCGGGAATTTGAAGTGGTCGGGAAAAAACAGGAATAACTTGAAAATTGGATAAATTAAAAATCAACAACCAAAAAATGGGAAAATGCTCTACTCAAAATATTAAATCATTAGATCTGTAAATTATAATGTTATTCAAACTGTTTTTTGTTCTAGATGTATAATATGTGTTATAATTTTCTAATTTCTAGTAGACTATGTTAATACAGATTATTAAAAATATTTATATTTTAAAAATTATTATTATTCATAAACAAAATTACAAAAACATTTAGGGGAGACGGAGTGAGACACAACTATGAGTTGAGAATTTTAGGAAATGATCAGGAGAAATCTGGGAAAATGTTGGGAATTTCATTCATATAATAATTCAGGACGGCCGTAAAATCTCAGAGAGGAAACTTTCCGACTTTTCCCAGATCCAAAAATGAAATTTTGCTGGACTAAAAGAAAACCCATATCATCCATTCAAGGATCTATAAAGGATGTTTTGAAGGAGGTTGTGTCTCGGGATAGTGTTGAATGGTGAGCTTACGTCACGAGAGCCATGAACTTTCCAGTTCATCAAGGCCAAAGAGATAATTAATTGGATATCGATGTATAGTTTCCCTAATTTACTAAATATGGGGTAAGGTGTCAGACTTCTGTGCTGGCAGCCGGGGTTCGATCCTCGGTCACGGCACAGATTTATCTGATTACCAAACCCTTCCTTCACCTCTGACAAGACATCTTGTGAATGTGGGGAATGCCAGGCCTCCACCGTGGTTCGGATCCCACGTTAAACTGTAGGTCCTCCATTTCATCTCACAATCACCCTACCATTACACATTAGCGTAAGTGCGTACAACCCGAACGGGTAGTAAGACGCGGTGCTAATAATAATAATAATAATACTAAATATGACTGTAGCTCAGCGATAGTTCGACCCGTTGGATGAAAGTGTTTTATCGTTTTATCCCTGATAGATTGCGAAGAGCAACTGCAGACCACACAGCAACCAGAGACCACGTACCGACCTACCACCCCCGGTCTGATACTGACAACCACCACCGCGGGGCCCCTCGACTGCCAGCACAACCAGGAGACGTTCGCTGACGGAGCGCTCATCCCGACTAAGCTGCCTTGCGAACACTGCTACTGCATGCGCGGGGACATTGTGTGCGCGGTCCAGGAGTGCGGCACTCCTCTCGAGAAGGAGGGCAAGAACTGCACGGCGCTGCCCCCCACGGAGGACCAGTGCTGCCCGGTGCAGTATCAATGTGGTGAGTACCGGGGGGGAGCATGTGTCTGGGGGCAATTGAGGTGCGGAGCATGGTCGCTGTATTGGTTGGATTCTTCCGGAACTTGCGATGTTTCTTCCGTGGCCCGCTGTGAATAGAAACACCCTTGTTAGTTTATTGGGGTATTTTATTTGAGGTGTTTAACAGGCACTTTCTAAACACACTGATTATTATTATCAGCACACAACTTATAAACTAACTCAAATCCTGACCTGACACAACACCAAACCCCTTCCATCTGTTAAGTCATCGCTGTGAAAGGGGAAACCCCCACCAATGGCACATTTTTCGGCCATGCAGGGATTTGGGGCTTTAGCTTAATAGGTAAACTCACTAGCGACAGAGAATATATCGGGGAAATAGTTCCCACCAACTTNAAAAAAAAAAAAACTGAATTAATTTTCAAACTTATCACTGTAATAATAAATAATCTTCCACCCAAAATTTTAAAATAAAATAAAATAACTTTTTTTTTAAATTGCTATATTATTTTATTAAGGCTCTCGTTAAATTAATAAACCTAAAATTGTGTTCACAAGTATTTTCTTCCTTCGACAGTTTAACCAGAACACACCATGGTATTAGTGACACACCCAGATATTCCAATTGGAGGGGGTGGGCGTGCGAATATATTGAAGATATAATTTCCAATTTTTACCAATTTTAGGGGCACTTATATTTTTAATATAATATCATAAGCCTGGTATTAAAAATATCCTATATATTCAACACATCTTACATAATATGGTATAAAATTTCCTTAAAATATGTAGTGGTTTTAGGGGGATCAGGGGCTGATGTCCTCCTGTCTCCCCTTTGGGTGCGACACTGTTGGGGTTCGGTCCCAACCCCCCCCCCCCCCCCCCCCCCCNTCTCCCTCCATTGTTTATTTCTTCACTTTCTTCACTAAAAGACGATTTTAAATATCTTCCTCCTTTGCTAAAAAATTTTTTTAACCATTTCTAACAAATGAAATAGAAAACGTTATAATAATGAAAATTGATAAAGATAAACTAATAAATATAAATATGATGAAGAAAGCCCGCCCAGAGAAAGAGATAAAATGTGTGAAGAATCCAATGCACAAAATAACATATCTTCTTTCTTCAATTTTCTAGAGTAGAAGTAGTCAAACACACACAGGTTAAAACACAACTAGAGTAATATATCAGCATTGTTGCCTTTATCAAACAAAGAGAAGAGGGGATACACTTTATACAAACAATGGATTACTACAACTAGAGTAATATACCAGCATTGTTGCCTTTATCAAACAAAGAGAAGAGGGGATACACTTTATACAACAATGGATTACTACATTTTTGAATTCCCATGTGTGTTACTAATACTATTATAGAAGACAGAAGAAAGGAAGAAGATGGCACCTTTGTTTATCGGATTCTTCCCACATTTTACTTTATCCTGGTGGGCTTTCTTCATTAAATTTACACTTACTAGTGTAGTTTGTTGAATTTATTTATTTACTATCAACTTCTATTATTATAAACTTATCTATTCCATTAGGTTACCTCATTGTTAAACAAATGAAATAGATAGTATTATTGTGTTTGCTTTCCACGAATTCTGAGCTATAAAAAATGTCTTAAGCAATGTCTTACTTGATATTAAGATGAATTCAACTTGTTCATATATGGATTCGATAATTTTGCTGTCGAAGATGATATATCGTACAAAAAGGAAGTAATTTAATTTAAAAACTTATTTAGTAAATTCTTTAAAGAAAACCTTAATAGTATTCACTTTGTTTGAAAGTAATGTGGAGATGTCTGAAAAGCAAAATATCTACTATTACTGGTAATATTTCTTCAACATAACTATACACACACATATTATTTAGGTACAATCATTTCCAAAAGAGTAGGGCCTCCCTCCACTGTATAGCTTGAATACTGTGTGTGATACATTTAATATATATTATTGAAATAACATACGTGTATTAAATGTGCAATTTGGTGTCAATAGTGCATGCGTTGTGTATATAAATCCTGTATTGTGTATATAGCCCCTTTGTTGTGTATATAGACCATTTGTTTACTACGATTCTGGTATTATCTTGTCTATTCTTTAAAATATTAAACACAGTGATAGAATATATTTTGACAACGTTTACTTATTCTCAAAATATTAAGACACACATTTTGTTTGATCAATGTGGGTATATATTTCTTATGTGCTTTCAATGGATGTGTGGTTAGTACCTAAGATATAAACACATCCTTACCAACAACATTTTCAAATAATATCGGATACATTTTGTAACAAAAATACACATAAATACACAGACCAAAAAAAAAAGTGTCATATTCTGAGATTTTGAGAGGTTATATGAGTCGAGAAATTTTACAAAGGGTGTTTGTCCTATTTTAAAAGTTCTGATGTGAAGTGTTACGAACTTTAATTCCTCCTGAGGTTATCTGCCACTCATTCAAGAACACATCGGTCAGTTGGGCGACGTTCAGAAAGAAGGAACAAAACCTTTACACAAAGTAAATAAATAATTTCTAGTTGACTTTTGTTTGAAAATGAATCAGTAGCTTAACTGAACTATAATTGGCGTTGAATAGTTTGAAATTCTATAGTCTACATTTAAATAATTTTTAAACCATTATGTCAGGCCTCCACCGTGGTTCGGATTCCACGTTAAACTGTAGGTCCTTCATTTTCATCTCACAATCACCCTACCATTACACATTAGCGTAAGTGTGTACAACCCGAACGGGTAGTAAGACGCGGTGCTAATAATAATAGTAATAATAATAATAATAATTTAAACCATTGATTTTAGGCAGCTATAAGGCATCAATAAAGTAATTAAATTAAACGTCCTAAATGATACACTCAAACCGATTTGAGTAAAAAATGTTTACGTTATTCCTATTTTGTATGTTCAAAAGTATGGAAATTAGTTGATTATTAAAATGTAACTTTTTCGCTAATTTTTGCATTTCAAGTAATCAGACCGTTTGGAGACAACAAAATATTTTGTAGTCCTAAACAAACAATTTTTTTTAGTAACCATAGGTGCGTGTAGGATTTTCCTTAAGATAGATGGTAAGGGTGGATAATAAGGGCAGGGGGTAAGGGTAAAAATGTGACACACTTGCGGTACCTAATCTGCAAAGTAAGTTTGAGGTTAACAATTGTTACTCAATGAAACTGAAATAATGAGTTGTAGATAATGTCGTTTACAAGACATTGTTTTCTATCTTTTGAGTCAACATTACATTTCTCACAGACTAGAAGACAACCTACAGTGCAGGGTTGCCAACTTCCTAGTCTCTAGCGGTAACACGAGGACTTGAAATAGATTGTATTTGGTCTGGCAAAATACCGGTACTACTCTTGTATCTAATACTAAATGTATCTACGTGTATAAACACAATCACTTTATAAACAAGTAGTGTTATAAGGAGGACCGCTAACATATTCTATTGAGAATCACTCACACTTAATAGTAATTAATTTCAACACCCCCGGGATCCAAACCAAAGTCTCTTGTGGGAAGTTGAGAGGGAGAATTAATCATCAATTAAAATTATAAAGTGATATTCCTCAAGAACATTGATCAAACGATCTATTTCCATAATTAATCGATAAATAATGGATTACATTGTTACTTTATAGCAAAGCCCATGAGATTCTTTTAACATACTCAAACATTCAGACATGAGCTATATAATGAAACGGTGTGAACTATTAAATATTAACAAAATTTTACATGTTCCTATCTATGTGTTCTATCATTCTTTACCATTTTCCTTTTTCTCCCCTTTTCTGTTTTTTTTGGGTTTTCTCTTTTAGGAAGTTGCGTTGCGCGTTTCACACTCCTCCCTGATGAGTTCCGATAGAATGAAACCTAGGTCGGGGGATTGGGCGGTGACGATCAATTTTCTTTAAGAGACATCCATTACCTTCTTTGTCCATTGGCAGCAGTGTAAAGTGTGAACTGTGTTCTTCTTTTCATTGTAAAGGCCATATTGTGTTTGTCCCCCCCTGTTATATGTTTCTATCCACCTCTCCTGGACCTTCTTACAAATATAATGCAATTACCTCATAAAGCGAAAAGAGGTTTTCCTTATAGAGTTATATTAACGAAATTGTAATTTAATTGAAATCCGTATGTCATTAATCTAAATAACCACTGCTTTGGGCTCACAATTATTACACACATAGAGGGCTGTGGAATCGGTACGCCAAGTCTTCGACTCCGACGCCCCAACTCTGCACAGATATGAAGTTAATAGGACAATACATAGGAAACGATAATAGACACTTCCCCTGGCTTTTGGACACTTTTAAACTCTCTCTATATCTATAGAACTAGGATCTAAACTATAGACTATATATTTACCTCTGGAAACGCAAGCCCCCCATCTGGGCGGCCATGTTGTGTGTTGTGGAGTCTGAGAAAGACCTCGCACTTTGTCATTTCAGAAAGTGATCTGTTCGAAGGAATCGATACCACCTTGAGGCAGGATCGCAAACACGAAAATGATGCAAATGGTAATTGATTGTCTTAAGGAACAATCTTTTGTATATATATAAAAAAAAGCTTACTTCCCTTCGCTGAAATATTGGAGCACGAAAACAATATTATAAATTGCTGCCTTAAATCTTTTTAACAATAGTTTTTATTTTTGTGAGAGTTTTCTTTTTTAACGAATCCTAGTGTAGCCTATGCTTGTCTATTTTCCTCAAAACGTAGAGAAGCTTTTTCAAAACTATTGTTTTACAAACATTTCAAAAATATAAACATAACCAAAGACATTAACACAACAAATCTTCTCCTCTACTTTCATTTCTGTTTATTAATTATTAATCAAAAGGTATTATTTTCAATGTTTCTGGTGTAAGAATCTTCATTGTCTTATTACAGATCTCAAACTATTATTTTAAACTTTATCTTGGACCAACAATTGGGATTTGAAAGTTAATATAGAGTGATCATTAAAAATTATGTTTAAAAATAATTTCAACAGAAAATAAAACTCTATTATTAATTAATTAGTTAATATATTAAATGTAATTTAAAATTTTGAGTAGGCCTAAGCAATTGATTGAATTAATACTAAGAAAGGATGCCCTTTTTAGTAATTTGTTTTGAGCACTCTGTATTATATTTCATCAAGATATGACTTAATCTCCTAAATTTGGTTTGGTTTCCACCAATTTTGGCTCCAGTTTTTTTTCTTTCTTTCTACAACAATTAAATAAGAATGTATCTCTTAACATTTTCTACCAAAAAATAAATTTAATTTATTTACCATCTTTGTATACAGAAATCCAACTTTTTATTTAACAAAATCAAATCATTTTATATAAAAATAAGGAACTCAATTAGACTTATAAATTTTCTGCCCTGCCATCGAAAGTCAGCTCAATTACCAATAATATATTATGGTGCTAATAAAAAAATATCAGCAACTCTCAATTAACCAATTCATTAGTTACGAAGTTGAGACGTCTTAACCTCATAAATGGGTTATTTAAAAGAGATGTAGCTGAACCATTTATCTAGATTAGTTATCAAATTTGTTTTTTAAGTTCCATTTTGTAATTGTGTTTTTTTTTTAAATTGCAAACAACTTTAGAAATGGTTATTTAAAAGAATATAGATACCCAAAAACAAACCATTTAACTAAATTAATTATCAACTCAAATCTATTATTAATCCCATTTTATAATTGTGTTTTTAATTTTAATTAAAAATAATTACATTCATTTCTTTTCAAATTTAATAAACTTAGATTTTCTTTGTAGACAAAGCAAAGTAGGTTGAAATTATTTTAACATAACCACAATCTAATTCGACAAGTTAGTTAATATTGTCGAATAAAGTATCTCACATACGATATTGGTTAGGTACCTAATAAAATGAGGAATTATATAAATAACAGTTTCTCGACCCGTGATAATACACATTTAAAACTAATTGTTGGCACTTAATACAGGGAACAATACAGGAATGGAATGAGGAAGTGAAGGAATGTGGAATGAAATGTATCACGGCAAAGTGTGAAGGGAAGGTGATAAGGTTGGATGGAGGAGAGATGAGGAAAGAACAGAACATAAAATATGTTGGAAGTACGATTGAGGAGAAAGGTGGAAGCAGTGAGAAAGTTTGTATTGTGTATATCTTGGCCCTAATTAGAACTGTCCACACTTATAAATTATATGATCCGAGCAACAACCTGGAACTGAACCCAGTATCCGAAATGTGAGTTCTTGTCCAAAAGAATGGTTTGATATGCATGTGTGCTTTGGGGAACAGGTGTTGGTAGGGGGCTATGGGTGCTCTCAATATGTAAACTAAGATTTGAATATGTATCTTCTTAGTTAAATATATTCTACAAGTTCATTAAATTAGTAAAGAATTTAAGCTTTTCAGGTTTATTTTTTTATTTTTAAAAATTTAGATTATTCAAAAAAGTAAACTAATAAATATTTCATTAGTAGATAAAAGCTAACTAAATTAATATTACTGGAAAAATGACTTACCCAAATTTTATGAGATATGAATGTTTGATAACAAAGATTTACTTTTTTAAATATGACAGTTTCATTAATTAGATAATAATTATTATAGATTTGAATAGAAACAGATAATTCAGATAATTCATAATTTGAACATTGTATTGAAACACTTTATAGTCAATTTAGAAAAAAATTAATATAATTGTAAAATATATTTTATTATATAAAAACAACAGCATTAACATTTTTTTGAGAAGAAGAATCTAATAAAAAATTACAATAAAAAATAAGCCTTAATACGTATATTTAAATGTTTCAGAAAATGGAACGCTACCACTCGAAATAATGTCACAAGAAAAGGAAAGATTAACAGAAACACCGATAAAAGAAGCACAAGGATTATTAACAGAATCACCGACACAAGAACATACAGGTGTTACCGACGAAAACAAGAAACACGAAGCTGTAACGCAACAGACAAGTCAACAGGTCAATACTGAAACACCAAAGGAAGAGAAGCTAGGTGTAACACAGCATGAAGGTCAAGAGGTCTATACTGAAACACCAAAGGAAGAGAAGCCAGGTGTAACACAACACGAAGGTCAAGAGGTCTATACTGAAAC
>CABEEJ010007087.1:21106-33894 GCA_901482245.1 Timema douglasi | reverse complement strand
GGGGGGTGAGAGATAGCTCTTCAAAATTACTGTTTTGAACTTGCAAATTGAAATTTGTTAATATGGGTAGAGTTTGTAGACTGTCTTTGAGGATATGCTGTTACCACGTATTAATATAATTTAACGATATGGGGAACCTTTGCTTATTGTTCTCGTCAGAACTTGATCACTATTTTTGATCCAGGTGTCTGACCTTTTGGTTTAATACTAACCATCACTCTGATCGATTTCATTTGGGTTTTTTGGGGAATATTGGCCCTTATGACAATAATGACGTCTTTTATTTGAGCAAAGGCTAGCACGCTTGATTGTTGGCGTGCGTCGCCCCTAAAGTAATTATATGAGAAATTAACTCCCACTAAGTGTATGGTTAGGCAAGGCACTTCCACTCATCAATGTTCAATTTTCTTAATGTCAAACGTCAATCATGGTAGCTATAAGGTATTATGTTTGAGCTATGACCTGGAGATCGACGTCTTTATTAAAATATTCGCCTTGGGAATCTCCAGTTTCAAATTCTAATCCTTCTAGTCAATTTTACCATAAGTGAAATAATATGTTGAATCATGCTAACGTTTCAAATTATAACCTTCTAGTCAATTTCACCATAAGTGAAATAATATGTTGAATCATGCTAATGTTTCAAATTCTAACCCTCTAGTCAATTTCACCATAAGTGAAGTAATATGTTGAATCATGCTAATGTTTCAAATTCTAACCTTCTAGTCAATTTCACCATAAGTGAAATAATATGTTGAATCGTGCTAATGTTTCAAATTCTAACCCTCTAGTTAATTTCACCATAAGTGAAGTAATATGTTGAATCATGCTAATGTTTCAAATTCTAACCCTCTAGTCAATTTCACCATAAGTGAAGAAAAATGTTGAATTATGTTAATGTTTCACATTCTAATCTCTCTAGTTAATTTCACCTTTAGTGAAAATTCTATGTCAAATCATGAAAATGTTTCCAATTCAAAAGTTACTGACCCTATCATCTCTCGTGAATAATTATGGGTGATAATAATGTCTGCGATATGGGCAACCTACTCTAGCAATGTGTTATGGCACATATCGATGCATATACCTTTTTACGTCATACCATATATGATCAGTAGCAGGAACGTTTTTATTGGGGGAGGGGGTACAAAATAATTTGCTTTTATAGGGGATAACATTTTTGAGATTTAAAAATAAAACAAAATGTAATACAGCTATCCCTCTCACTATGGACGATTGGTTCTGATAAATAATCGTATAATATAAAACACGTCAAGGATTTTTTTTAACCTGGGTGAGATAGTGAAAAAGTAAATAGAATCCTCAAACTTGTAAATTAATGCAATTTTTATTAATTTATCTAACTATTACAATGCTATAGGTAGTCTACAACCATTGTCACTCTTCAATCCCCTGAAATTTGTAAACAAATACCATTTTAAATTAATTAATCTAATACACTTCTACAGGTATACTTAATGTTAATCTTCAATCGCAAGATAAATTATTTGGATCTGGCAAATCTGGATTATCACTCTCTTGCTTTCTTGAAGGCTCTTGCTCTCTTGATGGCCCTTGGACTGTAGGCTTTTGGTCTCTTGAAGTCCTAGGGACGGTAACTTCTTGCTCTCTTGATAACTTGATGGCCCTGGTACGGTAGGCTCTTGATTTATTAAAGGCTATTGGATGATAGTCTCATATTCTCTTGACGGCCCTTGGATGGTAGGCTCTTGCTCTCTTGAAAGCCCTTGGACGGTAAGCTCTTGCTCTCTTGACAGCCCTTGGATGGTAGGCTGTTGCTCTCTTGTAGGACCTGGGATGGTAAACTTTTGCTGTCGTGAAGGCCCTGGGTCATTAGACTGACGATTTTTAACTTTTTTGATGAAATGGTCAAGGCTCAGCTGACGGGCAGCATTCTTCTTTCTATAGAGTTCTTTGTAGCAAGCCAAAGAACTCTGAATCTCTCTGGCAACGTTGTCAATGTGCTTAAATAAATCAGCAAATTGTTTTTTTGACGGTTTTTTGATAGGCTCAACAACATAAGGCTCTTCCTCTTCATCCTTTATGCCATCCCCCATTTCTAGAAGAACTTCATTGGAGAGTTCTTTTGAGTGGGATTGGAGAAATTCATCCACATTTGCCTGGTCAAATCTAACATCTTGCTTTGTCAATAATGTCATGTCTTGAATTAG
Source organism: Timema douglasi (assembly GCA_901482245.1). Classification (NCBI taxonomy): domain Eukaryota; kingdom Metazoa; phylum Arthropoda; class Insecta; order Phasmatodea; family Timematidae; genus Timema; species Timema douglasi. The sequence goes on along the minus strand of CABEEJ010007087.1, from coordinate 31,702 downwards.
AAAGCTCGTGCTCAGGATCAAAATCATGAGAATCAGAAATTTCAGGCCAAATATTTTCCAAGTTTTCTTCATATTGGACTGATTAACTTCTGTCCATGAAGCTCTAATGTTGTCAATACCACTCTTCCCCCCTCCACATCACCTCCCCAAAATACCAAACTGTACAGTAAAGATCATTGTACTCACTGGAATGTGCGTGCGCAAGGTCACGCTACCACAGTACAGGTGATTGCGAGACTACAGCCTACCAAGCATTTTATTTTTATTTATTTTTAATCGTGTTATAGAGAAAACGCGTAAAGTGAGATCGCGTATAATAAGGGATGTCTGTATTTAACGGCCTCATTGTGAATTTTTTCTTATTAATTTTAGTGATGCCAAACATTAAAATTAATACATACAAAACAAATTAAGAAAAATTATATTTGATGCGACTCAACTAAAAATTATAAACACCTAAAATTTAAGTAGGTCTCCATACACCTTTGCTCTATATTCGCTACTAGCTATAAAACCACTAATAATTTTATTGAACCTCTCAGGGTATGCATTAAGCAGACAAAGGTGATTTAGTCTACGTTGCCTTATCGTGGAGCGAAGATAGTTTTTATTCGTACAAGCATTGAAAAACTTCTTTCTGCAGTAACTGGTGTAGCTGGTATCACTATTTTAGTTTTCAAAATCTCTTCAGTGTGTGCTCCAAGAACATTTTATTTTTATTGTGTTAACTTTTTATCTTGCTTCAACAAGATCTTTACATTATCTAAATGTTTTACTATATTATTGATGGGGGAAGAGGGGATACAAATGATACTTTTACCCCCTTATTTTTTTCGGGGGGTAAAAGCTACCACCGTACACCTCCACCCCCTTCCCTCCCCTCGTTCCTGCGCCACTGTATGTGATTGTTTTGGTAATCGATCATTGTACTTATTCTGTATTTGAATTAAATAAAACACTGTTATTCTCTTGTAGTCTTCCTGACTATTATTTCTGAGACTTAAAGGTGGTTACACTCTTCTTAAATGATCTGATCATTTAAAATATTATAAACAGGACCAACTTTATAAAAAAAAACATATCTAATTTTTATTCCAAAACATATATCTCATATAATTATGTATTGATTTTTACTAACAACTATAACACGTTAAAACCTCATACTTTTTTCAAATACTTATTTACTTTTTACTTCATTCGTTATCACTAGTATAATAAACGTCCTAACACGGTGAATATCGATGCTAACCAAAAATTAGAGGGGGGAAATGCAAAAGATGCAGATTGCAGATATGAAAACCTAACGTAAAATAATTTTAGCAGTTCAGCTATTTCTTAGTACATAAGTTACCTCTAGATAGCATAGTTTAATATTTTCGATCCTTGTTTTTATTGGCTGAACGTAAAAGTATAGAAAACTATTGTGTGAGTAAGATCTAAATTTGTTTAAGTACTATCATTGTACTTAAGTATAAGTTTTTCAAATGTGTAACCAGTTTCACTAATTGCATCATTACAACATTTTCGTTTAAGAGTGAATGTAGTTAGATAGTTTATTTAGCTATTTCTATTGCTCTTTATAAACTATTATCAATTTGGCACCATAAAATATTAAACCTGTATTGTTACGCAGAAGAAAAAAATACTGATTTCAAACTATAGCTGTGCTAATTGTTGAACTGAAATAGTGTTGTGAGGCAACTAAGCACTCAACAAAAACTCAACATAAAAGGATGAAATATAACATTACCTGAAGTTAGTTATTTGTATACAGCACGTACATACTTAAATATGTTTTTGGATTTATAACTAGATTTTTTTAAGCCCATGATAATATTGGTTGGTTAAGTGTTTAAATGAATAACCCTAAACCTAAATTGCGTATATCTTCTTCTGAGGAAATAATTCTCTACAAGAAGGGATATAAGATAGTTGCAGAAATAGGCAAGGGATCATTTGGCAAAGTATACTTAACAGATTATGTTGCACAAAATGACCCAAAAACTAAACAAAATAAGCTGGCATGTAAAATTATTAACACTGCTCTAACACCTCCTGGATTAACCCAAAAATTCATACCACGAGAGTTAGATATAACAATAAAGATAAGCCACCCACACATAGTTAATTTTCATAGTATAATCCAACGCGATACAAAATATTTCATTTTTATGAGATATTGTGAGCATGGTGATTTGTTAGAATTCATAATTAAAAATGGGGCTGTGAACGAAGATCAAGCCCGTTTGTGGCAGAGACAAATCACATTAGCAGTTCAATACCTACATAAATTATATATTGCACATCGAGACTTGAAGTGTGAAAATATATTGATCACAAGGAACTTTAACGCAAAACTGACTGATTTTGGGTTTTCCCGCTATGTAGTTAATAAATATGGAGTTGATTTAATGAGCACTACCTATTGCGGATCAATTTCTTACATGGCACCAGAAATAATTCGTAGCCTTCCATATGATGCTAAACGTGCAGATATCTGGTCCTTGGGTGTCATCCTTTATGTTATGTTAAACAAGGCAGTACCTTTTAATGAAACTAGTCTCAAACGAATGTACGAGAAGCAAATGAGAAAAGAGTGGTGGTTCAGAAACAAAGTTGTTCACATTTTGAGTCGAGAGGTAAAAGAACTTGTAAGAAACCTATTGCAACCGAATCATCTTAAACGATGGAGCTTGGATAAAATACTGAATTCTAGTTGGATGGCAATAGATCCTCGCTTTCTAGTTTTGTCTTCAGCTGAAAAACATGCCCTAGAATCAGCAATGTGCAGGCCTACTCTTAAGATGGGCAAATCTGACAGTGTTGATCCTAAAACATCTAAAAAGGAAAATACATACTGTCCAGTTAAACTAGAAAGAGAAATAGAATATAACCAAAGTACGAGTAGTGGATCTTTGTCTCAAAACAGAACACAACTAGGATCTGAAAATGTTTTAATATATGATCTGAGAAAACTAGTATTTTCACTAGAACATCCTTAATGGAATTGAAAAACTATGTGCACACAGGAGTGGCTATTTTGTTTCAAACTCTGAAACCAAATAAAGTATCCCAATAAAAACAAATTCATGCACAGACCTGCAAAAAAAACACCAAGAAAATAATGGATAATACATATGAAGAAGGAAGGTATAGGTATCTACGAGTGACGTCAAGTAAGTCCATCGTTCACTTATTTACGTAATTGTTAGCTTAGAGAATTTTTTTTTTAACGTGAGAGCACATTTAGACCCAGTTCCCATGAGGTGTTAGCTAACGTGCGTTAGTGAACTCCATAGGATTACATAAAAGCAAACACATTCAAACGTGTGATTTCGACTAGCGATCATTGCGACGCGTGACTAAAAGGTTCCCTTTCCAACGTACGTTAGGTTCGCGCTCTGAGATACACGAAAACCACAGGGTCCAATCTCTTAATCACGCGCCTTTGCCGTGGTCAGTCATCATGATGAAGACAGAGTTCTTTGACACATAGTTGTTTATTGATTAAATAGAGAAAAGGTGGACCATTTGGGACATGAACTTCCAGGAATATAATATTAAGTAGACATTCTAAATCAAGTAGGTAGTTATAAAATAGTCGAAAAATGTATGTACAAATTTCCTCGGTTTTGCCCCAAATGCTATGAAATTATCCCTTAAAATAGAAAGTAGGCCTTCCCAGTCTTGCCTCTTCCTTTATTTACACCGTTTATAACGACGTTAGAGAATTAAAAGACATGTTACATGTTGTAACAGTATACATGCATTTACAAATAAAACCAGTGACGCTCGTCCCGAAGTCAAGATGTTGTGGTCACAAGTTTTCATAATATTTGTAAAAAAATAAATTACAAAACTCAGCGTCCTGGTCGATAATTCACCACGTTAAGGGGGGAACAACAATATTTTATTTCGTGCCAAGTATCAACCAAAGACTCATAGCTCGGTAGATACAAGTATTACTGACTGAAGTAAGGTGTCGGGCTACAATAGGTACGTACGTAATACTAATAAAAGACAAAAAATTGCTGTGTGTGACAGATGATAATGAATATAAAATTTAAGTAAAATATTAATGTTAGAAATGTACCATTAATATATATATTTATATGATTTATTTTTATAGCAAAAAAATACAATTGGGGAAATCTAGAAATAGTAGTAGTAGTAGTAATAATAATAATAATAATAATAGATAGGTATAATACATATTAATGGTTTTATTTTATAGCGTTTCCAAGTTAAAACGTTGATTTTTAAATTATTCCTTACAGCTGAGATAATAGTACACGCATAAAAACAATTATTTGGCATTAAATTCACAAAGAATAGCCAATGCGACTGGAATTATTAATGAAGAAAACTGTTTTTCTTGTATCGTTCAGCTACGTGTAATTCCTAAATTTCCATTTTCATCGACAACATAATATATTTTTCTTGAAATATAAACACGATAATGTTTTGTTATGATATATGTGGTGAATTCACTGTATTACTACGTTACGAATAAAAATAGATTTAATAAACCTTTACAATTTTCATTAAGTGATATACTGCTGCATTATTAAGGTCCATCTTTCAATTCTTTTTTCGTAGATTGATTTGCGTGCTTTTAGAATTTCCAACTCTGATAGCCGAGATAATAAATTATTCTAAATTTTTCACATAACGTTGGCGTGACTGTCAAAGAATCAGCTGTGGCATACGTATAGTACGAGGCGTTATATTATTATTATTAAATACGCATGCGCTCTTATTTTATTTCACACTAGTCGAAATGTCTTACTTGTATATACTGTTTTCTTTTTAAATAAACGAATAATATAGCAAATTATTTTAATTCTTTGTTTTATAAGATTAAAAATAGTATGTTAGTTAGCATTTATCATATTTAACTGTTAAAAGCTTGTCGCAAACCATTTCACACACCTATCAACTTATTCAACTCGCTCCAATTTTCCTTTTACCGTTTCTTCGAATTATATACGCATGCGCATATCCTACGTATCTCGGTTTAAAGTGTCATGCAATTTTTGTGCTATTGTTTAGAAATTTAGACGTTAATATATTACGCACCAAATTTGCTTTAAACGTTAGACAATGAGATGTTTTCTCTACGTAGTAGTTTGTGTATGTATGAACGGCAGCTTAATGTAGATAAATGAAGTCGCCTGAAGCTATGGCAAGTGGGAGAGGTGTAATAAATTTAAGGTTTAATCAAGATCAAGGTATGTTGCATGTGTTAAAATACATTTGTAGCAATAAGACTTGAGGTATGAAATTAAATGCATATTTCTTAAATAAGGTTTATTTAAAGTGATATCTGACTAATGAGTTACATTTTAGGACATCTAGTTTTACTATTTAGTGATTAATGTTCTTGTTTCTAATCATGGGTAGTGTTAAATTAACTAATATGTCAACTTAATATGGCAAAATAGTAAATGATTATAAATTAATACAAAGGTGTAGTTAACACAGTCATTCCATCTGGTTAGACCAATAGGATTGACAACACATAAATAACTTATTGATTTCAAATGGTCTTTACAATTTTATTTGGTGATATTACACTTCATTACGTTCAAACAAGAGTATGGTATGTAGAATCACATGACATTAAGATTTATACATTTTTTTACTATTTCAATAATAACTAAATCTTATCAAAACCAGACAAAACACCCAAGACATAAATAGTCCTATTGACTATGACGTTTATTTTTCCCGTGGTGCTCTGCGCTATCCCTGTGATTCTGCACACTAAAACGATATCATTGTATGACGTGTACCACCCATCTTTAATTATTAGGCCTACATTAAATAGTTTATTTAATTTATAAATTTAATTTATTTACACATGAAAGGTTAGGCTAAGCTTTGCTGGGAAAGTGCCATAAGAATGAATATATTATATAAACTAGGGAAGTTGTCTTTTTACGGAAATGATGGACGATATTACTAAGGTGAACGGAACTTTTCCTTACAGTATTTAATTTTAAAGTATGAGTTAAATCAGAAAAGTGATTTCCTCTAGGTCATTAAAATTAATAGGCCTACTATTGCAAATATTTTATTATATACAACTTATAACAACCGTGCACTATTTTTCAACATAGTGACCAGCAAAGTTGAGACACTTGTCGTAGCGTATGACAAGCTCTTGTATTCCGTCGCCATATAATTCTGCTACTTGCGATTTAAACCACTCTTCAATGCTGGCTTCAAACTCGTCGTCACTATCAAAGTGCTGTGACGCAATCAATTTATTCATGTGCACGAAACGATGGTAATCACTAGCTGTCAAATTTGGCCTGTCTGAAGAATACTCCAACAATGTCCGATTGAATGTTCGGAGCAGGGGTTGAGAATGAACAGCGGTATGCGGGCAGGGGTTGAGAATACACAGCAGTATGTGGGCAGGGGTTGAGAATGCACAGCGGTATGTGGGCAGGGGTTGAGAATGCACAGCAGTGTGTGGGCAGGGGTTGAGAATGCACAGCGGTATGTGGGCAGGGGTTGAGAATGCACAGCGGTATGTGGGCAGGGGTTGAGAATGCACAGCGGTATGTGGGCAGGGGTTGAGAATGCACAGCAGTATGTGGGCAGGGGTTGAGAATGCACAGCAGTATGTGGGCAGGGGTTGAGAATGCACAGCAGTATGTGGGCAGGGGTTGAGAATGCACAGCAGTGTGTGGGCAGGGGTTGAGAATGCACAGCGGTATGTGGGCAGGGGTTATGCAAGAGAATCAACATTGCACAACGTTTGTTCTAAAGGGCCCTCCCTATAACGTGTTTAGTGTCTGACAATAAGGCTCTGTATAGATTGTGGTGCCTCAGTCCATGAACTCCAATAACAATACTCTTCTGTCCCAAAAGACAGTCGCCATGAGTTTCTTGGCAAGTTAGTATGGCTCTAGTGATTGACTGTTTGTGTCTATGTTTACATATGCAATCCAAGTCTCGTCACCCGTAGCGATGATTAAGAAAAGCATCACCTTATTTGTTTTAATGCTCAAAGAAGGGGAGAGTCGGTCTATTCGTTGTGTGAAAGAAGTTTACAGTAGCCCCATGGCTTCTTTGGTGCTGACTGACAGCTCACAGCTGACTTCTGACAGTCAAAATTTAGGTATACACCCAAATTTTGACTGTCAAAAGTGACAGCTGCTAAACACATGTTTTTGCAGATCTTATGGTTCGGTGTAGGGATACATAATTTGGTCTGGTAACTTTTCAAATCCGTCGGCTGTCAGTCAGCACCAAAGAAGTCATGGAGCTACTGTAGGTATGCACAGGGCACAAAATTTCAGGTATGGTAGCCTAACTTTTCACTCATGAATCACTTCATGAAGAACTGTGTGAGAGAATTGTTGGGAACGCACAAGAAAGCCCCGATTGGTGGATTGGCAGTTCTCTATAACCTTTTCTGTTGAGCTTCTGAACCAGTTGATCATCCCCCACAGTCGTCCACTCCTTTCTTCATCGTGGACATTGGGCCGCCCATTTTTGAATAGATGGCGCCAATGTCTCACACCATCCTCAGGTGACCTGGCGGTCTAGGGGTAAGGTGTCAGACTTCTATGCTGGCGGCCGGGGTTCAATTCTCGGTCCCGGCACAGATTTATCTGATTACCAAACCCTTCCTTCACCTCTGACAAGACATCTTGTGAATGTGAGGAATGCCAGGCCTCCACCGTGGTTCGGATTCCACGTTAAACTGTAGGTCCTCCATTTCATCTCACAATCATCCTACCATTACACATTAGCGTAAGTGCGTATAACCCGAACGGGTAGTAAGACGCGGTAATAATAATAATAATAATTTTCCACCTACCGGTACATTTCTTAGCTGCTGTATCTCATTCCAACTTCCAAATTGATCATTTTTATGAGACAATAATTTTATTTGTTTCAGGATGTTTTTCTTGCTGCATGGAAACAGGCCTACGCATCTACAATGTGGATCCTCTTGTAGAGAAAGCCCATTTCGGTAAATTAGTGTTCAGTTTACTTGTTATTTGGGTTACGCTTCACAAAAAAAAAAAAAGTAAAGGACTGTAGGGACATTTAATACAATATTATTTGGTTGGGAAGTGTTATCAGCACTGTTGCTGACATTGCAAGGTCTAGATTAAATAAAGGAAACAAATGTATCAGCACAACTTAATACATCAACAGCACACAGAAACAAAATATTTCATCACAATTTATCAAGTTGTAGCTTTTATTATCATGCCCTGTCAAATTATTTGTCAATTTGTCCCTTTCACACAGATCCATTTTGACAAACTACAAACAGAGTTAAACGTACATACCGAGAGAATGTTAATCCTTTAGCAGACATATGGTATTGTGCAATAATACTTATTTTCAGGAATACTTTCATTGGGCTATTTACAGTGCCGTAACTAAAGCGTGGGGGGGCCCCCATGCCATTACCTTAGCCATAGCATTTTTTGCTCTATGCGTATTTTATTACAATTATACATTCAAAACAAAACGGTTCTTGTAGTGTCTTAGAAGTCTCTGTTTGGGTTAAGAAAGCAGACTAAAAATCAGAAACTACACATTGTGTGACTAATGCTTACTGACAAAATTATGCATTTTACATCAAACCAACTAATTTATGTACATTTAGTACGTATATAACTACTGTAAGTGATCAAAATATGAAATGCATCATTATAACTTATAACTAAAATAAGTAAAAATAATCAATAAAGATTCAAGAAATAGGTAGCCTAATTATAGTAAATTCAACACAAAATAATAATTATTTGCACCAACTAAAACTTTTTTGCATTCTTTGGCATCAGCAAATTTCTTCACAATATGTTCAGCATTTAGCCATTCCATTTGCCTGCGCTTGTTGTCCAAAACCAATATGTTTGTTAATCTTTGCTGGGACATACCATTTTGCAGATCAGCTGGCTTGAGTTTTGAAAATGCGCCTTCTTCAGAGGCCATGGTACACGGGTAAAGTGAGGAACATCAAACAAGCAGTAAATAAATCTGGAAAAGAGTGCGGTAACTGTTTTCTAGAGGGAGAGTAGTGACGTTGCAAATTGTTTTCAGGTTTGTGATGTGTTTGAATATAAGTACTGTGTTTGGCGTACGAGATCACAACCAACATCGCTTGAGTATTTCACTGCAAAGTTGCTGGCACACTTTTGAAGTTTATTTTCTGATACATGAAAGGGCGCCGAAAGACAAAGGAATGAAAAACTCTCGGCAACTTCATTAATGCCTTGAAAATGGTAGTTTAAGTGTGATCTAATGCAGTCAACAACAGGAAGGAAGACAGTCCTACGAAACCTATCTTTGGACACATAAAGTCTTGCTGTCGGAGGCCAGTTCATCACATATCTCTTCCTTACAGGAAACGTCTCTGGAATACCCCATTCCCTGCATAATGACTTTGCGTCTGTAACAATCTCGTCATGTACTTATCTCTTGTTTCCTGCAACAAATGGAAGGAAGTCTTCAGTTTATTTGCGCTTGCTGAAGGTCGATGTTGGCAGCCTGGAGACTGTGTGTAAAGATCTCGAAAATGTTCTCCCATGTGACCAAAATAAGGAAAAATTTGTACGATTCGAACTTCTTCTTTAAGGCTTCAGCTTCTCGCTGTTCTACTGGTTTGGCGCTTGTTGGGTTATAGATGTTAGTGAGTTCAGGACATCTAAACAATGCTCTTTCATGCAAGCACTAGCTCTATGTTTTGACTTCCATCTTGTCTTAAGAGTTTTCTTCTGGACCTGCGAATTCATTTCACTTCCCAGTGCCAAAATTGGCCATCTCGATGCGCTACTGCTGAAAAACGTGAAAACTTCTTGGGTGGTATTGAAAACCAATGCAACGGCTGTGGAAACAACAAGGTTGAGATTGTGTGCGCAGCAATGAACATATGGAGTGTTTGAAACTGGCACTTACCCTCTTCTGAACACCATTACACACTCCACTCATTATCGCAGCCCCATCATATCATTGACCACTACAGCGCTGAATATCGATATTGTTCTTAAGCAAAAGGTCAGGAATAAGAGATTCGTAATCTTCAGCTCTCGGCTTTTCCACTGCATAAAATCCCACAAAACTTTCTTTATTTCCATCTTCGCTTCCTCATAATTAAACAGCAACATAACAAAGTATTACACTTACTTGATTGTTTTTGTTATGTCTAAGATTATAAGAAAAACTGAGACTTTCTCATGATTTTGAACATAATGTTTCTTAAATTATTTTCCAGAATGTCGATAAGACCATTCTATACAGCAGGGTTCAAGTATCTAATTTGGTGTTCTTCAATGTACAACAGTTTGCTTGAATTTTGCTTGAATTAGGATTAACAGGGTGTCTACTATCCGGGAAAATCAGGGAAAACGGGAATTAGCCGGTAATTTGAAGTGATCGGGAAAAAACGGGAATAAGTCGGGAATTGGTAAATCACAATAAAAATCTGGGAAAATGATATTTTACTCAACACATGAAATACAATAATCAGTAAATTATGTCATTTTTTTGCTTGTAGATGTGTAATATATTTTTAATTCCTAGTATACAATTTTAATTCAAATTTTAAAACTTATTATTATT
>CABEEJ010007087.1:7560-17795 GCA_901482245.1 Timema douglasi | reverse complement strand
CCCCTCAGCTCTGTCTTGTTTGTTACGTAGATAGTTGACCTTGTAGATGACCTTGCAGTGGGGATGATCTTTAGCACATATAATTATCTAGTGCAGCTTAACACATTTGGTAATATTGCCGACTATTCTTTAATCTATTTGTATATTTGTGTTTGTTTTTTGTTAGGTATGGATCTAATGGGGAGTGTGGGCTATTGCGAGATGCTGTATCGAACCAATCTCTTAGCGATAGTGGCCGGTGGAGCGAGGCCCAAGTTCGCAGACAATACTGTCCTAGTTTACGATGACATTTCCAAGAAATTTGTCCTTGAGTTTACGTTTTCATCTTTTGTGAAAAATGTTAAGTTAAGAAGGGACAAGTAAGTTGGACACATATTTTGATTATGTTACATTTTTAAAGTGTTTGTATAAATGGTTGATAAAACTCCTGCACTCTGATTTTGATACAACCCCACAGACTAAGCCATCTTTAAATTATGTTGAGGAGCTTAAAGCCTTGTCTCCATACTCCATTTATACTGTATGAGCTCCTTGGTACACACACTTTGCTTTGTAAGAGACCACTTTACAGTAACAAGTCGGTGACCTGGCGGTCTAGGGGTAAGGTGTCGGACTTCTATGCTGGCGGCCGGGGTTCAATCCTCGGTCCCGGCAAAGATTTATTTACACATTAGCGTAAGTGCGTATAACCCGAACGGGTAGTAAGACGCGGTGCTAATAATAATAATAATAATAATAATACAGTAACAAAAAAAAAAGAGTAATAATGTATTGATAATATTAGTAAATATATATATATAGCCATATTCAAATGAGGATGTGAATGTAAAAATCAATTTCATCAAACTCGCTTGAGTGGATGTAAGGTCTAATACAGTGGTTCTCAACCTTTTATTATTCGCGACCCACTAGATATCATAAAATATTTTCGTGGCCCCCTTGTTTTTACTAACATGATAATCATTAAGATGTATTCTAAAATAGTGGCTTTATTTACTGATCATAGCAACAAACAAATAAAAAAACAAATTAAATTATCCAAATGTTTTAATGGGACCTCTGTTGTTAAACAGTTTCCATTAATAGGTTTATTCTTGTTTCATTTGTACTATTTAATGGTATTCGCATGCAGGAGTCGATTTTGCTGGTTTTTTAAAAATAGTTACGACTGAAAAATCCCTTTTCATATAAATAAGTAGAAACAAAGGGCAGCATATTTGAGTGGCGATGGTAAGCAAATGGGGATTATTTGTATTAGCCCCTCTTTTACCCCTGAAAATCAAGAGTCTACTGTACTTGCATGCTTATAATCATCAAATTCTTCCGGGTTTGAATCCTAGCCGGGTCTGTTGAAGGTGGTTTTTCCTAAATAGTTTCCCATGCTCCTTCCACGGAAATGCGACTAGATTACTGTACCTCTAAAATACTTCCTTCCTGATCCCTACTCCATTAGAGTAATTATCACAAATATGCATAACCCGGAAAATAGTAAGATGTGCCGATAAAAGAAACCTCGATCGAGTAAAATAAACTGGGTATAACCCCTAAACTTGCTGAGGAGCAAACAACATTTCCAGCTGTTTATTATGCTTCGAATGGAAATAGCTTAGTACAGACATTTCATACTAAGCAGAGTTAATTCAACAAGTATTTCTCAAATTTAGAGCTAGCTCAAGATAGGGATAGATGGCGTGCTTTTGTAAGTGCAGCAATGAATTTTCGAGTTCCTAATACTATAGAGTAAGTAAATATGTATGTTATGGCACTCTACACATTCACAAGTTGGGATTAATACACGTCATGTCAGAGGTGAAGAAAGAGTTTGGCTAGTGAAATTAGTTACTGAAAATATTTATTTATATTTTGTATTTATTTTGATACATTTGGTGAAGTTAAGGTTAGTTTGTCTTGTTTTACACTAACCAATGCATATACTAAACATGCTTATGATAACAAATTTAAGTAACTATAGTCGACTTAGATTTTAAATGTAATAGTTAGAATCATTGCATACTTACTTAGACTAAATGATATTAAATCATTAATGGATACACATCAGGTTCACATGGTTCCCTTGTTATTGTGTTGTATACACACTGGAATGAACATGTCCTCCATGTCAGACTTGCCCTCTCCACCACTCTCCACCACTCTCCACCACACTCCACCACTCTCCACCACACTCCACCACTCTCCACCACACTCCACCACTCTCCACCACACCCCACCACTCTCCACCACACCCCACCACACTCCACCACTCTCCACCACACCCCACCACCCCCCACCACACTCCACCACACCCCACCACTCTCCACCACACCACCACTCTCCACCACACTCCACCACACCCCACCACACCCCACCACATTCCACCACTCTCCACCACACTCCACCACTCTCCACGACACTCCACCACATTCCACCACTCTCCACCACACTCCACCACTCTCCACCACACTCCACCACACTCCACCACACTCCACCACACTCCACCACTCTCCACGACACTCCACCACACTCCACCACTCTCCCACGGTCTAGGGCTAGTCTGTCATGACTTGTTTGTGACCAAGCTTGCAAGAAAATTAATCTATGTTGCACATGATTTGAATGCAACAGAAGCGAGTCAACTGGAAATCATTATTTTGGCTGTGACTGTCATCGCAACAATAAATTACTATACTTCTCAAACAAGATTTTCATTATTAAATTACTAAATTTGAAGGGACGTGTGCCCCTATGCTCAAACACAGTGGCTGCATGTTGTTGTGAATTCTTTACATCCATTACTGTCTCCATCCTGTGGCCTGAGTTAGTGCTTTATTAACACAATATATTGTCCACTACCAGCTCGCTAGGACTGTCTTAGCTTCGCATGCCTTATGATTTAACTTAGGACACGGACAAGCACAACATCCAGTCCCTGATTGTTAATTTATCATTGTGAAAGGGTAACCATTGATAAATTTTTGATCACACCGGGAATCGAATCCGGGACCCTTAGCTCAGTAGGCAGACACACTACCGACTGAGTTAAGGCATCAGGTAAGCATGGAAATGTGATTGGTAATTCTATCATCAGATTAAAAAATCTATGATTCTAAGAAAACAATAAAATACTCTATGTATAAAAATATTCTTATCACAGAATTCAATCTACCAACAACAATAAAACCTTATTCTTTAGGAATGTTATTCACCACTTCTTTCTGGATCATTATCATTTTAATTCTTCGGAGCCGTTTTTATTTGTCCATCCTGTAAGTCATCGTGAGCTTTAATCAAAAAGAACAGCAATTCAAGGCACACATCATTTTTAGAGATATTTGAATAGGAATAAATGTGTGTCTTAGAATCAAATAAGTCCACTTAAAAATAAATGCCCATCTCACGACCAGCCAGGATACACATTTGCTCTTTAACAGAAATCACATAAGAGTTCAGTTTTTTATATTCAACCCTATAGCAACAAAATTGAGATTAGTGAAGTAGATTTTTTAATTTTTTTAATTTTTTTCATTTTAAAATACTCTTTTTAGTTATAGTTCTGTTTTGCTATGGTAAAGTTATTTCACTGGTCTCAATCCGATTGTTTTCTAATGAGGACAAGAGAAAACGGCAACATGGTGTGACACCTGGTTTGAGCTCTGTTACTTATTTAAGATACAAGTTATCCACAGGGTGAGGTGGTCTCTTAATTAAGGTTTATTTTTGATAGATTGGTTGTGGTATTGAGTCATCAAATCCACGTATTTTCGTTTCCTTCCCCGTGTCAGCGGCTGTTCACCGTGGAGACCCGTGTGAACAGTTTGGGGCTCTGTGAGGTCAGTCCCATTGTGAGCGCAGAACGGCAGCTCCTCGTCTTCCCCGGACACAAATTGGGCAGTGTGCAACTCGTGGTCAGTATAAACAGAGGTTGATTATTTTGGTTCTTCTTCTTAGCCAATTTGACCGCCAGTCTAAGGGGCAATGTAGTGGAAACATGACAAAAGAGTGTGTTTAAGGTACAGCGACGATATTTGTCTGGGGTAGAAAAGACACTCACCTCGAGCATAGTGACTCAGTTTAGACCTAACCACATTATCCTCACAGCCAACTCTTGTCTTCCCAGTTCAGAGCCAATCACACAATGTCTATGACATGGATGATACCCCTAATATTTTTTTAGCATTGCTTTTTACTTTTAATTTTATTGATTCTATTTTATTAATCTATGTATTAATTTCTTAGCATAACCATTATAACCACTCTGCTAGCTACCGTTTCTTTATTTTAGTAGAGTCACAACAATCAAACTCAAACCAGCATCCAACCATTCGGTTAAAGTACAAAACCAGTTTAATTGGTAAAACTGTGAGGGGAGGTGGGTAAAACACTTGATTGACTGGATAAGGTATCCTAGTTCAACTGTTATTTAGTTATCATCCAGTAAATACAACCCTCTCATTGTTGTGTCAGGATCTGGCCAGCACGGAGGCTGGCATCTCAAGTGCGCCAGTCACCATCAACGCTCATCAGGGAGAGTTGGCTTGCCTCGCTGTGAACCAGCAAGGCACCATGGTAGCTACAGCCTCAAACAAAGGCACGCTTATCAGGGTGTGGGATACTACACGCCGCGCACAGCTCGTCGAGTTGCGTAGAGGTTCAGATCCAGCAACGCTTTACTGGTCAGTATATGTAAGGCAGAACGTTACATTTCCTACGCTTTTGATATTTAAAAGGAAAACTTTTTTTCTGTATTAAACTACCCAAACCTTTGTTTAATTTTTTCAAAGGAAAAAGTTTCATAAAATTTTCACACATTTTATGCCCCTTGTTAATTTTCTAAAGTATTTATTTTAATTTGTCCACCTCGCTTGATAATATATATTCTGTTCACGATAGGTTTTTACCTGGATGACAGTTCGAAAATCATATGTTTAGGTTTTGGGTTGCCAACACTTGTAAAATATCACGGTTTTGTTATAAATGTAAAGATCTTTAATTACCTGTTATATATTACATTTAAAATAACGTAAACTTAAGTTTTCTCATACTATTTAATTTTTTTAAATAATTTCTTTTTGTCCAACTCGAAACAATATTTTAAACATAATTAAAAGTACTTATCTTTCGTTTTGGAACATTACTGATTTTGTGTAATATAGTGCATACATCAATACCTTTTAATACAGGCATCGTATTTACTTGGAAAAGAGAAAATTGTTGTCATTTTTTTTTTACATACAATATTTGATTTTATGATTATTTTATCGTATTTTGAAATATTTAACTGAATCAATTATTTTCATCAATTGCGTGTCCGCATCATTGTAAAAAACTGGTTTATCGTTATGTTCAATCATATGGTTTAGATTCGTCAGTCGCCATTTTGAGGCTATGTTCGTTAGAAGTTTTTGTGAAAGTGGTGTGGATATTTTTTAAGGGGAATAAAACTATAAATAAACTTTGTGTCCGAACTCAAATAAATATATAAATAATATTGGCCTAAATTACTGTGGTTAACTATTACATTAATATATTACCATCTGTTTTCATTACAGTCATCCAAAGTGATAGATGTCAGCTGCTGGTGTAGTGATATATAAGGGATTACTTCTAGTAACATTTCGAGCTGTCATCCAGGAAAACTTAGCCCGTGAATGAATTATAGCAAAGATTTGTTAACTTGTGTTAATTTAAGAATATATTTTAAATTGTATGATTGTTTAAAATTTCAGTATAAATTTCAGTGGAGATTCAGAGTTCTTATGTTGCTCCAGTGACAAGGGGACTGTTCATATATTCGCTCTCAAGGACACTCACTTAAATCGAAGATCTACGTAAGTGATGTCTTATATTGAAATATCTTAAACTAAATATGTCGACAGATAACTCGGCTTAAAATAAACAAAGATTCTTGATCTCTTATTCATTGTTTTGGAACTTTGTTGTATCAACAACAAACTGTTATCGAAAGATTAACTTGTGCTGTTATCTTAATCCACAACGTTTATAGATGCTTGGATAGGGGCAGAGTTAAATCTCATCTTGAGTTGAAGTTCACATATAGTTTATCGCAGTCTTGTCTGGTCTAGTTTCCCGATGACGGACATAATATCAGGGTTTGAGTCCTTTCTTCTGTACTGAAGTATTTTCTTGTAAATAGTTTCCCACTCTTCCTCCACGCAAATGCTAGTAAATGTTACCTTAATCATCCCTACCCCATCAATGTACAGGGTGTCTAGCGACCTGCAAAACCTAGAAAACGGGAAAAAGTCGGGGATTTTAAAAATATAGTTTGGTTGGACACCCTGTATAAGTACCTTATGCAGATAAACCTGGTGGTTTTGTAGTGCACTAAGCACCAAAAAATAATAGGGATGTGTGAAACTGAAAAATTCTAGAATTTTAAAAGAAAAATCAAATAGCTGACCTAAGAAATTTACAAACCAAACAAAAAATTTATTTCTAATAATAATTGATGATACCTAAAAATAGGCCACACTTTTTCCGACATAACAGCCATATTCAAGGTGTCTGCCATCCGGTAAAACAAGAATTAGCCGGGAATTTGAAGTGATCGGGAATAAGTCGGGAATTTGTTAAATTACAACAAAAAATCCAGGAAAATTTTGTTTTACTCTAAATATGAAATATAATAATCATTAAATCAGTAAATAATAATATTATTCAAACTGTAGTTTTTTTTGTTTGTACCTGTGTAATATATTTTATAATTCCTAGTAAACAATGTTTATTTAAATTTTAAAACGCAAATGCTAGAACTGGTCTAGCTACATTTATTTTAAAGAGTTGGTAAACAGTAGGACGTAACAGCTGACTATTCAAAACAGTGTCACCATTGTTGTTGACAATCTGCCCAACTCATGGTAAATTAGCGCTATTCAGGGCTGACAAAATAATATCTGTATTAAGGGGTAACTCTGCCCATTTGTGGGACTGTGCGAGATAGAACACCGGGTCATCGAGGGCAACCGTCGTGTCTAAGGTACAGGGGTTCGTATCCGTATAGGAGCACCGAGTGGGTCAGTCAAGTCATCATTTAAATATTTCTTACCTAGCAAGTTCTGTCACAAGCTTCTAAGTAAAGTCTTTTTATATCTCTTTTGTAAACTTACAGTATCCCCATGGCTTCTTTGGTGCTGACTGACAGCTCACAGCTGACTTCTGACAGTCAACATTTAGGTACATACCTAAATTTTGACTGTCAGAAGTGACAGCTGCTAAACGCATGTTTTTGCAGATCATTTTGTTCGGCGTAGGGATACATAATTTGGTCTGGTAACTTTTCAAAGCTGTCAGAAGTCAGCCGTGATCTGTCAATCAGCACCAAAGAAGCCATGGGGCTTCCGTATATAACATCACGTTTTGTAGTAGTTAGTAGTTCTATAATAAACTAAAAATCAAAGCCGTCTATAAATTACAAACCCTTTTTTTTTTCCCCCGCAACCCATCTTGACATTTAAGGTCCACAGAAATGGGGGAGGCGACAAGGTTATTTAAAAATGTGTTGATCTTGAGACTAATTGTATGAATATAACTGATCCAAAACAGCTGATGAGATGTTGGTCATTATTATTAGTTTGTTGTGTCAACAATTTAGTAGTGTGTTTGTTTACTAGTCATGACTGATCATCTAAGAAAAAAAGCATCTCTGGTCATTGGTTAAAATATAGTTACAATACAAATTTTAAAATACCAGTAAAATGCAAGAAATATGAGCATTGAGGAAGTAATAAGGAAATAGGGTATATTTGTTTACTTTCAAAGAAGATTCATTTTCAGACATGATTGGTTTTTATTCCTATCAAAGAGTTATTTTGGGTGTAACCTGTATTCTGGTGCAGCTTATTCTCGGGTCATTACGGTAAATATTAATTCTAATTGAGTGCTTTTATTATTTTTTAGAAATAAGTTGTAATTTATTTAGTTTATCAAACAGTAAAATTGTTTTAAAGAGTAGATGCAACATTAAAAATAGTTTTAATTATAAATATTGTTTTTCAATATCAATATTTAACATTATAAACTGTTAGACTACATCTACAATATTAAATTGTAATTAGTAGCCTAGATATTGCAACTATCACTATATTATTAATTACATTTAAAATGTGTAAGAGTTGCATCTTAAATTTTTTGAACAAACTATAAAAGAATCTAAATCAAGTGCCAGCCAAAATTTCAAAAGGAACATACGTTATTGTTCTCAAGTCTCTTTCTATATGTATAAAATTGTTTTCCTATTTTACAGCTCTATTACTGCTTATTGGTGGTTAAGAGCCAATTATAATTATAGGGTGAACTCAACAACCAGGCCCCAGACCAGTAATTTAACTCTTAACTGAATGTATGAATGTTATAGTGAATGGATTATAAGAAATAATGTCAACATTTAGTTAATATTTTATATTATATTACTATTTCCCCTCATGTTCATAATTTTTTCCAAGGTAAAAGAGTTGACTCAACCCAACTCGAGAAAAAAAAAAAGAAATGATAACTAAATGCTAACATTATTTGTTTTAATGCAGTCATTATGACATTAAATAAATAATTTAAATCTATCTCTGGTTCTTAAGTTTGTCTTATCATTATGTTGGGGCTAACCACCAATAAGCAGTAATAGAGCTCTAAAACAAATTCAAAGTTTGAATTACTGAATTCATTCTTTCGTTTTACATATCAAATCCTCAAATCTTGAATATTGTCGAGGATTTGAGGGTACCATCCCATCGTAAGGGTCAGATGCAGATCATATGACTTGATGTTTAATTATATGGAAGTGATTTTAGTATCCTTTTGTAGCAATCAGATACTGTTCTTAATACAGATAAAATAGTTTATCGCGAGCAATCGTGTGTTTGTCGACAGGTTTTCCAATATGGGTTTCCTGGGCAACTATGTGGAATCACAGTGGGCTCTGGCAAATTTTACTGTACCTCCTGAATGTGCCTGTATCTGTGCTTTCGGCTCCAGGAGCTCGGTCATAGGTGAGTAGTCGTTTCACTAGGCAACTTCACATCAATCACTAGCATTTAGTACCCGCCTCGGTGGCGTAGTTGGCTAACGCGCTTGTCGTGTTGAAGCTCGGTTGCCGAGGATGGGGAGATCGAGGTTCGAATCTCGGTCGGGTGAACTGGGGATGGTTTTTCCTAAATGGTTTTCCACTCTGCTTCTATGAAAATGCGGGTTCACTTCCTCTAATTCAACCTTCCCAAGTCCTAATCCATTAGAGTAATTAGTACTTAAAGCGTATAACCCGAACGGGTAGTAAGACGCGGTGCTAAATATTATTATAATATTATTACTAGCATTTAGTTTACATAAAAATGGCTAATATTTGTATATAGGCCTAAATCAATATTATATGAATAACTGTATAAATCGCTAAACTACAATCAATTGTTATTTAAATTTTAAAATTACATCTAGACACATGAATCGAACTCGGGACCTTTGAGTTAGTACACCAATATTCTTACCAATGAGATACCCAGGAATGCACAAATCGTCAGGGCCCGATATGCGTGGGCTCAAACCAACGAGCGATAGAAATTGGTAGCACAACTTCCTTCAGAAGGAAAGGAAATCCATTGGTTCTACGTCGATCGTGGCGTGTAAAAGAATCTCGGAAAGTTGTGAAAATACCTTTCCTGGCCAAATTGGTACGCCCTTTCGCTCTCGCTCATGGAAATTCTTGTGTGCTGATATAATCTGTCGGTTCAACAAGTGCACATTAAATACTCTAAATACATAAATATAATATGGGTTAACACTGTAATGATCTCGTTTTATTGAATTGATTTCTAGTGTATTTAAATTTAGCTTGTGTCAATTTTATTTAGTCTGACTGTACTGCTGCTGTTTTATTTCCGTACACGTGCAACCAGGCTACGGTGAATAACATTCAGTTTGCTTGTTTACAACCCTAGCAATAATTAAAGAAAAAACTTTGCACTGTAGGTGCGAGAAAGAGAGAAATATGCTTCATTTGTAAATTATAATGTTTTTATGTTCTTTTTCTATAAGTATTACTTGTGTCCACAAGAGCTCAGCAGCTCCTGGGCACAATATGAGTTTGAAGTCTGGTAATTAGTGTTTGTTTTTGCATTTTCTAGACAGTTGTTAACTGTTGATTCAGGCTAAGACGTGTGTGTGTGTGTGTGTGTGTGTGTGTGTGTGTGTGTGTGTGTGTGTGTGTGTGTGTGTGTGAGAGAGAGAGAGAG